>APFE031256169.1:0-30017 GCA_000404065.3 Pinus taeda | reverse complement strand
TGCACATGCAGTGGGAGTATTGAGCAGGTTTATCTCAAAACCAGGGAAGGAGCACTGGACAACAGTGAAGCGGGTTTTTAGGTATTTGTGTGGCATTAGTGATTATGGTTTGTGCTACCAAGGAAGACCAAGATTGGACAAAGTGTTGGATATTCATGGCTTTGTTGATGTAGATTGGGCTAGAGATCTGGATCAAAGAAGATCTACACATGGGTATGTTTTTAACCTATTTGGAGGTACAGTCAGTTGGATGAGTAAGAAATAATTTGTAGTGGCACTATCAGCTACAGAGGCAGAATACATGGTAGCCATTCATGCAAGCAAGGAAGTAGTTTGGTTGCAAAGATTGTGCTGAAGTATGGGGTTAGTACAGGGAGCTATAAGGATAGACTGTGACAGCCAAAGTGCAATTTTCTTGGCAAAGAAGCTTGCTTATCATTCAAAGACAAAGCACATTGATGTTCAGTATCACTTTGTGAGGGATATGATAGAAGACAAAAAGGTGTTGCTGGTAAAGGTGGACACTTTGAAGAATACTGCAGATGCATTGAAAAAATCTGTGAGCTCTAAGAAGTTCTCTTGGTGTAGAGAAACAATGGGCGTTTCAGGGCTGGAAAAATGACTAGGCTCTCCTGTGGCCCCCTGTGGAAAGAAAACAACAAGTGGGAGATTGTTGGGTTGTGTTATATTCTTTCCACATAGTTAATAGGGGGTTTGAGGGGTACCCGTAACCCCACTTTATGGGGTCCGGGGCAGCGCCCGGAAAATTTTGGTTTTGGACCCTATGTTAGGTTGGGCGGACCCACCTATGGTTTTGTGCATGATTTTCGCACATGTTTTTTGGACGCGATGGTTTTCGGTCCATGGTTTTGGACGCGATGGGTTTCGGTCCATGGTATTGGATGCTTCAGCATGTATAAATATGTATTGTAACATTGAAAGGAACATAATAAAAATCAAGCTGGTAGTCTCGGTTTTGGGATCCAGTGGGAAATCTTTGTGTATATGTGTTTTATGTGTTATGCTCTCGCATTTTTATTTTTCATGTGATTTAGAATTCGTATGCAGGTAATTTCTGTACGGGGTTAAAACCTACAAAACAAAAGTAATCGAAATGGTAATGGTGATCGTTGTACATGTCCAATCCGAAGTCTGCAATGGAATCATTGGCGTCGTCTAGACTCATGATTCCACCCCACTTGTTGCCAAATATGAGCCCATTTCTTGGCAGTTTAGTCAAGCAACAGAGTTAGGGATGTCTCCTGAAACACTTGCATCATAGGGATGAGCGTTTCATGGTCGAATTCTTCTACTATAATTGTAAGCATTGTAGCTCTAGCGATGGATTTCGCGAAGAAGTGGTTGAGTTGTTGATCAATTGTAGGTTGCTCATGTCGTGTTCTAGGGACTCTATCACGTGACTCCACACTTTAGAGCCACTTGGGTTGAGTCCTCCAATGGAATACTAAGTTATGTAAATGGGGATTTCCTAGAAAATCCATGAATCTTTGACAACTGCAACAAGGTCACTATCTATGCTGTGGTAGTTGAGATGCGGGATGAGCACATGTGGGCAAGCCATGATTTGATGATGTACGAGATCACCTTACAAGAAGCCAACATGAACAATGATTGGGATGATTCCATGTGTCATATTTTCACTTGATCGAGGACAACAAAAATGGGATGCTGAGATTGGCTGGGGTGAACAGTGTCTACTCACCCCAACCTTGCAAAGAAAACACCTTCAGTGTAAAAACAGTGTATGTGTATTTGTCTCTCTATATATAGGTGTGCGTGCACACACACACACACACACAATTTTATTAGTTTCTTTTAAAACTTAAAATTAAGTTGATCTTGAGTTTGACAGACAATATAATATCTTCAATATTGGGCAAAAATCACCTTGCTTCTTTCATTGCAATAATCGATTAACAATAGGTTTTAGAATTAACTTAGCTTAAAGCTACCTTTACAATTCACGTTATTGAGATTTTTTAGATATGAACAACCTGCTTATTAAATCTAATGATTTTTTTTTTGCTTGTGGTTCATAGACCCCAGAGATGGTGATCGCTACACCCACAAAATATTTGTACCAAATGATTCTCAAAGACATGCACCTTCAATAAACCAAGATACAAACCTATATTATGACAAGTAGGATGTAATTCAACTTATGAGATATCCAATGTCTCATGCAAGGACCAATCATATGGGTTTTATCATAAGGACATAGTTGGTGCTCTCTTGATTTAATCAGTCAGGGAACTCTGTCAATCCGACTGCCCAAGAATGGAGTTTCGATAGATCCAAACTCTTCACCCACGTATATAATGCCACCCGATCATTAGACCTAGTCAAAAAATCGTTCATAATGGAATAAATCTGAGGTTCAAACCTGCGCACCCACTGACCATTAAGCTTAGCGAGCATGGTGCTAGCGAAACATAAGTAATCAAAATGACAATGCTGATCGTTGTAAAGGCACAATCTAAAGTCTGTAGTGGAATCATTGGCATCGTCTTAGCTCATGATTCTGCCCCAGTTGTTGTAAAAGACGAGCCCATTTCCTACCAAAGTTTCGTCAAGCAATGAAGTTAGGGATCTCTCCAAAAACTCCTGCAAAATAGGGATGAGCGTTTCATGGCCGAATTCTTCTACTATCAATGCAAACCTAGTAGCTCTTGTGATGACTTTCCCAAAGAAGTGGCTGAGTTGTTGATCACTTTCTGTCGTCTCAACCACAGAGCCTAATCTTGAGGGTGTCAAGAGAATTGAACCCGTGACCTCTTAATATAGAAGCATTTTAATGACGGGAGCTCAATCAATTGAGCTAACCTGCGGGGCTATTGAATCTAATAATTGTTAATTTAAAAATAATTACTTTTTGAATAACAAATTTATTGACTTGTGCACAATGCTTTTATGTTTTCAATGACGTTAATGATATCAAGGCATACAAAAATTTGAGAAAACAATGATACATTAACATGGTTGTCTTTGATAATCCTTAAAATCTTGTGCTAATGTAAACAACCCTAAAGATAATATGTATAAAAAAGTGAAATAAAAGTTTGAATAAAATTGACATTACATAGTTATGAGAGATACTAACACTCATAATTTCCATGGTGAAGTGGACTAATGCAAAAAACACTTAACATACATTTTAAAATACTTAAAAAACTAAACAAAATTTAATATTTATATAAATTGTTTTTGAAAATTTTACCATTAAACTATAATTTTAAATTATATATATTATATTATATATATATATATATATATATATATATATTTATTTATTTATTTTATAAATAGGAAGTATTTCAAAAGGTTTAAATTAAATAATAAGAATAAAAAATTCATTAATATTATTATTTTATAAGCAAATATAAAAATATTAATGGAGTTTTTTTGTTTTGAGGACGAGTAAAGTGTTCCACTGAAATGTCCACCGAAACCAAATTATATAATATTCCACGAATTCTTACAATAAAAATAAATAAATTTAATCATTAAATATTTTAAGATTTACTACTTGAATAATAAATATAAAACTAAAATACATTATTTCTTATAATAAAAACAAATGTTTTAATAACCAATTGCTTTCTCATCGAACCATTCTCTTCCAAAAGCAATAAACTTTTAAAATAACAAGTGGCATTGCTACAGGAAGCTCTCCTGATAGGGAAGACAAAATGGCAACACATGAAGGCGGATGTGCAAAACATAAAGAAATATGTAGTGGAAAGTACAGAGGTGGTGAATGTGAAATCATCCCAGGATAAAGGGAAAATGATTACCCAAATAAATAACCATGAAGAGAGCGCAAGAGAAGAAGTGAAAGAAGATTCCACCAAAGTTTCCAAAACTTGGGCTCAAGTTATTAGAAATTCTGCTAATAAGGAAGGAGAAACAAATATTCAGGTTGACAACATGCAAGATAGTGAAGGCAAAGAAAGACAAAATAGGGTAGCAAACATAATTATTAAAGGGGTGAAAGATTATGGGAAAAATGAATGTACTCTTGACCTTGCAAGAGACTTCTTGAAAGACAAGTTGCTATGGCAAGGACAAATATGCCAAGCATGGAGGGTGGCTAAGTTTAACGGGGAGAGAGCCAGGCCCATAAAAGTCATTATGCCTAGCTTGCGTGATAAATATATTATTCTAAGCAAAAAACATCTCTTGAGGGGTTCTCATTTTTTCCTAGAAGAAGATTTAACTGTAAAACAACAAGAGGAAATAAGGGAGGAAATTTTAAAGGTTAGGGCAGCAAGAGATGAAGGCAAGAGAGCATGGATTTATAAAGGCAAAGATGTGATAGTGCAATTTGGATCTCCTTCCAGAACAGAGTAGCAAGGTGGTAATAAAGAAAAGGCAACAAACTCTTCAACAGGAAATCAGAAAGCAAGGTCGATATGGGAAAGCAGGGACAAAGACTCAAATGTGAGTCTTGCATGTCAAAATAAACATCAATCAAGTCATACCCAGGTTTCCTTAAGATTAGTTTGTTGGAATTGCAGAGGTTACCCATGGAGACGAGGACCTGGGTTAGGGCCTATTGCGGAAAATAGAGACATAATTTGCCTCATAGAAACACATGAGCATGAAGGGTGCAAGACACCTTTGTTTGAAGGATACTGGAAGATGACAATGTGGAACAAGGTAGCAGGGAATGGAAAAGGGCATGGGGGTATCATGGTTTTAGTAAGGGAGAAATAAGGTCGTCTCATTCAGTTAGAAAAAGAAGACTCAAATAAGCAATTCATTTGGTTTAAAATATCAGAAAATGTAAACCACATTAGAATTGCAACATGCTATTTTGCGCCACAGGTTTCAAAAATATACAAAGGTAGAGGGCTTGACCACAAACATCCATTTGCAACTTTAAAAGCAGATATTGCAACATATTCGCGGCTAGGTGAAGCCCTTATAGTGGCTGATTTCAATGTTAGGACTGCAAGTGAGCAAGTTAGCATTCTTTGTTGTAAAGATGATTGTGACCCTATTTGGCTTACAGAAGAAAGTAATCATCAGTAGGAAAGAATTTCAGAGGACAAGGGCTGCAACCTCTTTGGGTGAACAATTGCTTACTCTATGTGGGGCCTTTGATTTAGTCATTTGTAATGGCTTGAGTAGATGGGCAAATTTCGGTAATTTCACTTGCAATACTTACAATGGAGCAAGTGTGGTAGACTATGTAATTTGCTTGCATGGTTTATGTGAGAAAATGGAAGAAGTTTTGGTTGGAGATCAGCTGTGGGGTTTGAAATCAGATCACAAGCCAATTTATTTATGTTTCTCTTGGATTGGAAAGAAACAATTAGAGTAAAAAACTTAGCATATCCAACAAAATCTCATACAAGGCAGAATTCTTTTGACCCCAGAAAATTGTAATACCTTCAAAATGACGCTAGAGGGGCTCTTTGAGAAGGAGAAAATTACAATTCGTAGCCTTCATAGTCATGAATTAACACATTTAATTCAATGCGCAC
Source organism: Pinus taeda (assembly GCA_000404065.3). NCBI lineage: Eukaryota > Viridiplantae > Streptophyta > Pinopsida > Pinales > Pinaceae > Pinus > Pinus taeda. The sequence goes on along the minus strand of APFE031256169.1, from coordinate 24,507 downwards.
TTGCAAAGTGCAAAAGAACAAAGATTAAGAAGTTTGAAACAAATTTATTTCCGGTTAATGCTTGGTTTGACAAGGAATGCAAAAAGGTAAGGAGATCGTGGAAAGAGTCAAACAAGGATAACATAAAGCTCAAATCTTACAAGCAGTTATTAAGCAAGAAAAATGTTGATTTCATGGTTTTAAGGAGGGAAGAACTAATCTTCCTTGGGAAAAATAATCCCAAATTATTTTGGAAGGAGCTCCAACCGAAAAAGATACAAATTGGAAATAATATTACAACTTCTAAATGGTTTGACTATGCAAGACAACTCTATGAGCAGGTTCCCAAGGTTGACCCTCCCCCCTGGTCAACACTGATACTGAACTCTTCACGGTACAAGAGGTAGAGATGGGTATCAAGAAGTTGGGTGTTGGAAAAGCAAAAGATTTAGCTGAACTCTAAGCAGAATATCTAAAGTGGGGCTCAAAGATTCTTGCACCTCACATTACAAAAATCTTCAACAACATCATACAATAAGGGCTCCCCACAGATTGGACAACTAGTCTGGCAATACCTCTTTTCAAGAGCGATGATGTCAGTAATCCCTCTAATTATAGGACCCTCATGATAAACCCTTTGTTTGCAAAGCTATTTGGAAGCATGCTAGAAAACAAAATTAGCAAGTGGGCAGAAGAAAGAGATAAGTGTGCTAAAGGGCAAGTAGATTTTAGACCTAAGCATTCCACAGTTGATCATTGCATAACTTTAAGGCACATCATTGAAAAAGTTTGGGAGAAAAAGGAAGAAGTCTTTTGTTGCTTTGTTGATTTCAGAAAAACGTTTGACTTGGTTCCTAGGGATAAACTTTGGCAGAGAATGGAGGAACTTGGGGTTCCTAAACATTTGAGAGCAGTTGTGCGTAGGCTGTATGAAGAGGTGAAAGTCAAAATTAGAACTTCAACAGGGATTTCTGAAAGTTTTAGAAGCGATATTAGGGTCAAGCAAGGTTGCCCATTGTCTCCTACCCTTTTTGGTTTATATATCGACAAGCTTGAGGAGTGGTTAAATTCACAAGGGGGTGATGGTATCTATTTGTGAAAGTTTGTTATAAGGCTTATTTTGTATGCAGATGATCTTATTCTGATTGCTAAATTGGCTCTTGGTTTGCAAGAGCACTTACTATCCCTTGAGCATTTTTGTAGAAGTGTGGGGATGCAAGTCAATATCAGCAAAACGAAAGTCGTGGTCTTCTCTAAGAAAAGAAAACATAACCAACATAAGTTCTACTTTGAAGGCAACATTCTGTAAGAAGTTGTGGATTACAAATACCTCAGAATTGACTTCAACAAAAATCTCAGTTGGAATGGTTGTAAAAAGAAAAGAACTTTGGGGCGTTGGAAAGCATTTTATGCTTTTCAAAATAGGTGTAGAGAGGCAGAGTTATGGGACTGGAAGACCACTCAAACTCTTTTTGGGCTTCTAGTGATTCCGATGATTCTCTATGGTTGTGAACTGTGGGCTAGCAGTATCTCCGACATGCAGTGGAGACAAATTGAGAAAATTCAGAATCGTTTGATTACAAACAAATTTAAGATTAAAAGTGCAGTTCCTTATGATATCTTGTTAAGTGAAACAGGGACTGCTCCTATTGAAGCAATTGCTATGGTGTGAGTCATAAGGTATTTAAAAAAAATGAGCAAATGGAAGAGGGTAGATGGCCTAAGTTTGTCTTTAATGGTAGATTGTGCAAGAGCAAAAAAACTTGGATGCAACAAAATAACAAATGGTTTAGTAAATGGGGTATTTGCTTGAACGCGTGTCCCATAAACAACAAAGAGATAAAAGCTTTTGTTATGGAAAAGTTCCACAAACGTACTTGGGATAAGGAGTTAGGAAGAGAGAAAAATTACTATATTGAAGTGTTTAATCCCACTCATAATCATCAACCAAAAGCATACATAGAGGCCAATATCTCTTGGAGAGCCAAAATTCTTATTGCTTAGTTAAGGAGTAATTCTCATCAACTCCATTGTGAAACAGGGTGTTGGAAAAGGCCAAAGGAAGTGTGGGAGGGAAGGGTATGCATTTTTTGTTCTTCTGGAAAAATGAAAACATAAAAACATTTCATTTTTGAATGTGGGGCCTTCAAAACAACAGGGAAAGTTATGCAGATATGCTAGCAGCTAGCTCTTGGGATAATCTATTTAGCGAGGGGTTTGTCGAGAAATTGGGAGCATGTATTGTGAAGCCTCACAGAAAAATGGCCAAATACATCAAATAGATGAAGAAGCAATCTGTCCCAGAGACTATCTTTAACCTCGTAAACTTTAAAATAATTTCTTTCTATATATCCCATAAATTTAATCCTACACTATTTTTATTTAATTAAATCAAATTTAAATGGAGACTAACTGATTTTTTTTTTATTCATAATATTTTGCAAAACACAATACTCGATCACAATAACTTTATTGAAATAAATTTAAAATTATATTTTCTTTTCAAATTATTGGTGTTTTCTTGTAGATAATGTTGTTGGTAATTCACTGAAGGATGTGATGGGCCGACACTTTCCATACATCCACACGCAGGTTAGTTGAAGTTTGAGTTAATATGATTGTGCCGACATGGCGATGGTGATTGCTACGTGTCGTCCTGTCTGTGTTTCACCCATTTCCCTGCCATTCTCATTCTGCAATTCTTTTCCAACCCCACATATTGTGGACCGCGGGAGATTAAGGACTCTCTGCTCTAAAAAGTCGATAAAATTACGAAGTTCCCATAAGCTATTCTTCACAGACAGATGGGTTGTTGGAAGAACCAAGGAACTCGGCTTGACCAGAGGATTTTGCATGAGCGGACTTAGTGAAGTTAACCAAGGAGAAGAAAATGAAGAACAAGTGTCCCGGGCTACACTCATACGAAGGGCAATTAAGCTTCCTATATATACCGTGGCATTGGTTCCTCTCACGGTTAGCTTACTTTTTCCTTCCCTCCCTCGTCTTAATTCATATGTTTATGGGTTGCATTACCTATATATTACAGTGATTATTGTAATTATATTGGTTTTTTTCATTTTTCATTTGTATATTTTTTAACTGACATCACTGCTTGAGAGTGTTGTAAGCAGCTTCTTTCAAACAGACATTAGATTCTGACTTCACCTTTCCATCTACCTGAATTTATAATGACAATGGGTCCACAGAGAATGAGTTTTGTTAGCCTCTAAGGCCTAAAGAGGCTATACAATACAACCCCTTTTTCAGTGTGGGACATGAAATTCAAAAGAATAACGACTTTTTTTGACCTCGGCAAAAATTGTAACTCTATTTAGCAGAGAAAAAAATTATAGACTGTAGATCGTTCCAGTATTCAAAAATTCCAGAGGGAAAAACTCCTGCCCCCAACAAAAAAAAACATACACTCAAAATCAAAACAAAACACCTTCTAATGAAAGAGGCATGTAAGTATTTGTAATTGACCTTACAGTCAACTAGAACTGCACTGGCCTGTTCCTTTGATATATTCATTAACAGACAGAAAAATGTTACCGTAAAGGTCTCCTAAAGATCCATAGAATGATGAGAATTAAAAAAAACACCTCCGTATCTGCGTCCAGGAAGACTACACTATAACAGCCAGAAGCCAGAAGACTTCAAGCATCTTGAATTCAAAGGGTAAGATCAGGCATTGAAACTACATTCTCCATTTCCATGAGTGTCTGCTACCCTGCTCCTACCTGTAAACCATCTTTGGACAAAGTGTCCACCTTTGTGTTAAGCCCCCTGCAAATGTGAATGTAAGAAAGCAAATCGAACACATACCTTATTCTCTTAAGCTATTGATATATCGGAGCTAGAACTAGACTTTCCATTTTGAATTTCCTAGTCACCCAATCCATTACAATGTTGGGATCACCAAAGACCTGCAACTTTGAAACATTCTTATCTGCTGCACACTTCATAAGCAAATTTAATGCGAACAATTCTGCATTGTTGGTAGAACTCGCTCCCAGGCCAGCTGTAAACTTTATAAAATGAGACTCAGAAAACTAAAGAATACCCCATGCCCCACACAGAGCTAGATTAGGGCCTTTTACTTGAAATATTAGTATTTTAATGTAAAGGAAGTCGAGCTTCTCTCCTTATAGACAGAGAGGCATTTTCTCATTTCACTCATGGTTGTATTGGGGGATAAATCCCTTAGCAAATCTAACATTTATGAAATTTTGTTGGAGTAATAGAGAGGCACTTCCTCATCTTCACTCATGGTTGGGTTGGGGGAGTAATCCGTTTGCAAGTCTGAAATTTGTTAGAGTTCTTTTGTCTTGAATTTGGTGCTATGAATGGAAGGCTAGTGTACCTTATTGTGGAGATATTTTGTGGATAAATTTTTTCAACTTCTTTGATGTTTCATCTCTAGAGTTTATGGGCGAGCAACAATTTCTTGAGTAAGCGGTCTCTCTAAGTCTTGTGGATTTATTTGTTGAATGTATTAAGTGCAAATGTTCTTATCTAGTAGTGAGAGTGCATTCTCTTGTATTTTTCTTGGATAGATTCTATCTTGTAAACCCTAGGAAGAATGTTAACTTGAAGTTGTCTTGGAGCTTGCAAAAGCCATAGGAGGATCTTCTAGGATTAGTAGTGGACAACCCTAGTTATCACCCTATAGGAGGATCCTCTAAGGTTGGCCATGGACAACCTTAATAATCACCCTGTACCCATTCTTACCTTCTCAAAGGAGAACTAGTTGAGCCCATGCCCAATGAAAAGACACTAGTCTGCAGTCCCATCATCAAACTTTATATTCTCAAGAGCTGTGAGTTTGTGTGATAACACAACCCATCTCCAGTAGTCTCATTTCAACATCATCTACAACATCTTTGAGATTGCTTGTTAATGTTAACCAATCATTGGCGAATTTATGAGCAGAACTTACCTTACAAAAGAAACGCCCATATTTGAAGACAAGTTATTGTACAGTTTGTAAGCAAGTCTTGAGGAGGTGTTTATAACCACCGAGGGGTTTTTCTTGCATAAATAATCTTGGGATAATTAAGTTAATCTCTTGAAGTACACTGAGCATAGGAGTATGACAAATGGAAGGCTGATCATCATTGGTGTCAAAATCTGTTACCATGGATCATTATTCATTGACTTTTGGAATAGAATTCAGAGGGCCAGGAGTTCAGATGTTGGGACGTGCAGATTATGAAGGAAATATGGTTTCCCAGGATCAGAATGATAAAATAGAGAATGAAGTCCCTAGTGTGGGGAATGTTGCATACTATTTTGTCCGAGATAAAATGAGTAACCAGGAGAGTTATCCCATTAAATGAAGAGACTGGCAGCAGTTCAACAACAGTTGGTCAGTAACATTACAGGAGGTGGGATATCTGTTATTTATAGCAGTTATCTGTCAAACGGATTCAGTGTATATTTGTGGCATAGATTGGTAAATCAACCAAAGAGAGGTTCTGGTATTGGTAGGGGTTGAACTCCAGAATCAAATGAGACCTACAGCATTCACATCAGCAGCATATATCCCATCGTTGATAGGATCATATTCAGGCCAAAGGGTTGCCCCGTCATGCTTTTAGCAAACCCTCACTCTTCCACAAGTAATGAATAGAATTGTCCTCAAACAAGCAGCTACAGAATTACTTGAGGACTGGGTTTCTATATGGCATAGCTGTGGCTTTGGTACTCTGTTTATGACAGAAAGCAAGCTAGCTGGCATACAAGGATACTGGTGATTCTTTTTGATTAGACTGAAGTAAAAGAATTTGAGTCACATGTGATAGACTCAGCAGAGAAAAGTGGTAATCATCTAAAGCTTATCCTATGCATAATGTTTTAACAAGATAATAAACACTGTTATTGTTACTGTAAAAAGCTTAGGAAAATTGGGATATTTGGACCCATTGTGGCTGGACAGAGCATGTTAAAACTTAAAATTACAGGTGTGATTACATTACTAATATTACACTGAAGACAAATGCAAAGTTTGGTGGGCAGAACTCATTGCTGGTTGACAAGTAAAAGAAACAGCTCCCCCTTATATCAGATGTGTTTCTTTTTAATAATTGGTGTTAGGAATCCACATTCAGGAATTGAGAATGGTCTATCTGTATGATTCTGTTGCAAATATTGACTGGCTATGCTTCTCTAAATGTGAAGCAATTGTCCGCATGCAAATGGAAAGTTTTGGAGATATTCGATGATCTGTATTTTAAAGAAACGAGGTCTGATATATGACAAAATTTTCTTGAAGAAATACATACTGTTGGGAACAGATCTAATGGATGCAAATTTATCGTTGGTATGTGCACCTAATATCTTCATATGCTAGAAAACTGGAAACTTGGAGGATCAGTTATCCTGTGGAAACACATGAACAACATCTCCTGAGGTTACTGTATACAGTATGCTGTAATATGTCGTCCAGATATGCCGAGGAGAGAGTCCATTCTCGGAATAGGCGAGATCTTATCAAATAAAAGGCCCTTGATACTTACATACATGCTTATACATTGAATAAGTCTTGACTGGGGCCAACCTACAAACAGACATGAGGCTGACCTACAGGCCGAACTTTTAAAAGAAAAGTGACCTAAATGAACCTGCGGCTGACCTAGCATGGCAAATTTTGAAGTGACCTTAAATAAAATTTGATGGAACTGACATTACACAGAGGAAGGGTAAGCTGTGTACTTTGAAAGTCCTTATGTGCACGTATGGCAATGTGGCTTGCTTCATTGGTGAAGGAAATGACACCTTTGGAGAGCCCTTGAAGTTAAACATACACCTTTGACAGCCCTTGAAATGAAACATACACCTTTGACAGCCCTTGTTTACAATGAAGGTTACTTCAATGATACTATAACTGATAGCATGGGAAGGCCTTTGGAGCCCCACTCTATTCCTTTGGATGGCTTTTCAAGGGTGAGCGTTGCACTTTGAAGGTCACATATGTCCACCCATAAGGAAAGACATGTAGCATCGCTTGCTTGAATGATGGAAGAAGCAAATTGTAGGGTGGTTTTTGTAGAATTGGCGTTTCCATGGTGACATTTAAGTTGGAGAATGTATCTTGAAGCCTTTCTGCAAAAATTTCTGAATCTAATAAACCTGAAATCCTACAGCAATAAACTGATTTACATTACCTACTTGTTTTCTTCATTTAACAAGTTATTTTTGGAAAATATTCAGAAAATACAAATGTAAATACACTGCAGCCTACACCACTATACAGATCAAGAACTGAAAAAATAAATGAGAGATTTTGCAAAGGACACACTTATTTTTGGACTAAACGTTCCTGGAAAAACCCAATGTGGGAAAACCGGTGCAACAACTCTGAGGGTTTTCTATTATTAAGTAGAAGTTCTGAATACAAATGCTGGTCGACCTCCCGGCAAACCAGTGACAGAGAAATACAATAGTGGAGAACCTGAGTGAGTTTTACCTCACTTTACCCGACAGAATCTGGTTGATCCGACAACAAAACTAGTTGGGCCCGGCTACAACTTTGCTGCCCCTTCACAGTAACTGCGCAGGCCTGTGTGGAGCTCTTTGAGGCTTTGTGTCAGCCCTTCTACCCAATGCGTCAGCTTTTTTGGCAGCTCCCCAACTTTCTGCGTGGAAGGCAATTCTTCCTCTGCGCTGGCCCTCCTGCCTCTGCATCAAGGCTGTGTGGGTCCAGATTGGCATAGCATCAACTCTACTGGCTACTGCGCTGCCTCCACAAGTCTCTCTCCGCCTCTCTGTCTATATTCCCGAACTATCACTGCCCCTCAACTGCAAGATCTCCCCAATCGATCTTCCTCTTGAAAACTTCTCACCTCAGAAAATCGATTTCCTCAATCTCTCTGTGTGTCCTCTCCAACTAACCCGAAGCCTCTAATTATACTTTTTCTGTTGATGAATCAACGACCGAGAATAAGTCTCTAATCAACGACCAAGTTTAAATTAGACTTGATTGTCGTCTTTTAGAAGCTTCTCACCCATATTTTCATTAATACACATTAATAGTTTTATTTTCCTAAGTTTAGACTTAGGAACCCCATTAAAAATATTAATTATTTTAATAAAATACAATCCAAGTGGAATTTCTCCAAACGAATTTGGGTCTTGGGATCTCATGTGTTGCAGCCCCTCCACAAAATTTCGGAGCTAGAGCACATCCGATGCTACCAAAAAATCAACACTTTCTAATTCTACCCATGTATGAAGGAAGATTTGGATTGTATTTGCTGATTTTGTGGAGAAGGAGCTTTGAAGGACCTTTGGAGGCTGGATCCTCCACCAAAACCCCCTTTCTACCCCTCTTTTATCGGGATGGGTCAATTTTTGAGGGCTCATGCCCATTTGCTTTGTACATGTGCCCGAATTTTGTAATTTAGATTAGTTAATTGTTGAAGAGGACCTTTTGCTCTTCCAGAGGCTAGATTAGGGGCTTTTTACCTTAAAAATTAATATTTTAACATAAAAGAAGTTGAGCATTTTTTTCTATAAATAGAGGTGCACTTCCTCTCATTTTCTCATGATTGGACTGGGGGAGAGATCCCTTAGCAAGTTTCAATCTTTTGCGATTTTTTTGTCTTAAAATTTGGCTATGGATGGATGAGTTGAGTGATTTTCTTGGGGATTTTGTTGATGTGAATGCTGATCTCTTTTCATGGGTGGTTATGGTAAATCTTGGATGAATGAATGGTTAATAAAGGAGGTTAACTTCTTTTATCTGTTTTTTTTTTATGTTTTATTGGATGGATGAATCATGTATTTTTTTGTTCTTTGTAATAACCCTTGGCGGGCCCACTTGAAGGGGCTGCACACCAACAGACTCAATTAAGGGAGCCTAACCTTGACGGACCTGAGGAGAATCGAACCCATGCCTCGTGACATAGGGCCAACGACCAAGCAGGGGGGTGGGATGAATCGTGTATTAAGCAGGTTAGCATGATATTTGCTTCTTGATCCTTGTTAAACTAACCCTCCCTTCCAAGTCTTTGAGGAGAAGTCGAGATTCAATGGCAGGAGCTGGAGTGGGAGCCCGGAGGCTAGAAGATTGAGTTTCCAGAGCAACAAGTGATCAACGGAGTGAGAGAGATGCTGGTCCAAGCAAGGTTGATGCAGATCTGCGTAGGTTGACGCAGAGGTAGCAAGGAGCAACTCACCTTGAGCTAAGGTCAGTGTTGGATCACCGGTGGAAGTGAGGTTTTTCTCACTAGACTTTTGTCAGTCATTTTCTGTGTATGGAAAGCTAGATTTGAGCTTCCATAGATTTGTACTCAGATTTACTACTGCACAATAATAAAACCCTCAACAGCTGCACCCGTTTTCCCAAGTTGGGTTTTTCCGGGGACATTTATCCAAAAATAACGGTGTTTATTGTGTGGGTGCATCTATTCTTCCAGTGTTTTTATTTCTTCCGCAATATTGTATTTGTGAAGGCTGCAGTGTATATATTTTGATATTTGCTGTAGGAAACTGCAAATAATTTGGTTGATTAATTTAAGAAATAGAGGAAAACAATCAAGTCCCCAGTAGAGTCGCCATTTTGTCACGCAGAATTAGTCGATCTTGCGGACAAGACAGACCTTCCTAGAATCTAATGAAGACCTAATGACAAACAAACCAACCAGACACTATCTTTCTCTAAATGCGCTTTATAAATAATGGCAAACAAATGTGTTTAAGGGCCTACCTCATGTCCAACGCAAGTTCGGAGATGCCTTCGCTCCTTGATCCAAGTAAGTTCCTTCGTCACAAACCTGCAAGCACAAACAAGGCAAACAATTAAATAGCATCTGAATATCCAATATTATAAAACATATTTAACATGAAAGTCAAGGAGTCCATGAAACAAATAGCATAAGATACTTGTTGAGAAAAATGAGCTTGATTGTATCAATTCAAAAGGAAAGAACCTTACACAACCTTTGCCTTGACGCTGTACAAGATCCTTCCAGGGTCCAACAAGAAGTCTCCTCTACTTGGACAAGCTTCACTCACTCCCTAATGGGGCCAAAAAGGTATGTGATCTCTCCTCTTAAGCTCAAATAGGAAGTCTTGATTTCACTAGCATTTACCTCAAAAGTTCAGCTTCTAACCTCCCTGGCCACTGACCCAATGCCTCAATTTATAGTGCAATGGAGATCAGTTACCAGCTCCTCCTTCAAATGGATAGAGTCCTCCTTCAAAGGGATAGCTCCTCTCAACAAAGGATTAGTTCCTCCTATGATGGGATGCATGAACCACTTGGAGCGAACAATCCACGTAACAAATGCTTCTAGAAAACTCTAGAATTAACCCAAGATGAGTTTTTTAAGATAAAGATTGCGCATTTTGACTTTTACAGGGGTACACACCTTCCCCTTTACATACAGAGCGTATAAGTACGCAGATACCTTGAACAAAAGGTGCGGGCCCGTAGGAAAAAGTAAGAGAAAGTGCGGAACCAGAGTTACATTGCTTTTTTGATGTCTTTCTCTCTTTTCTCAAGCTTGTTTTGAAGAGCTGAGGTTTAAAACTTGCTTAGGAAGCTGGTATAGGTAATGATAGGCCTACACCGACTGCAAATAATCAAGGTGACGATATTTTTGTGTAACAGTGTCTATCTGTGATTACGCATCTCCATCACTGAAGAATACTGATTGAAGCTTGAGTTCAAACTTCTACTTGGGATGGGAAGATTTCTTAAGACAATACTTGAATCTACCCCAAAGATAGAAAATTTTCATCCAGCTCTTCAGAGCTTGAAACTAAAAATCATGGAAGCACTTCAAAAAATCCATAGGTGATTCATGCGAAGCGTTTCATTGTTGTAACATTTTTTGGTCAAGATATTCTGGGTCAAAATGATAGAAAGTGTCTTTAATGAGATCACAAAAGTTCTCAAGCGAGTGCACGCTGTTAGCTGGTAGGTGACATAGCCATCGATGTGGAGATTTGTGAAGTGTGTATGCAAGCAACAAACAGGCCTGTTCATTAGAACATCCATCATCCTCGTGAAGCAAGGCGAGGAAGTCATGTAAGAACTCAGTCCAGGCCACTTTGCCTTCACCATCATACGTGTATGTGGACAAGAGATCGACAAAATCCCTCGTGATGGTAATAGATTTAGCATGCAAAAAAAATTGTGGAGGAAGGAGAGTGCAAGACTCCATAATAGATATGCAAAGGTTCAAACTAGGATGAGAGGACACAGCTGGTCATCTGGCCCTCCTTCTAGCACCATAAATGTTGACGGTGCTGGACCTGCCAATGTGTCAGGGGATCTCCCCAGTAAGAAGTCCCAATTAGACCTCAGATCGTTTGGTGTAGGAGTCCCAAAAGTGGGTCGTATGGTAATGCCTTGACTGTGATTTCACACAAAGGAAAGTAAGATGTCCCTTTTGGTAGCAAGGGTGTGACAACTACGGTGAGACAATGAAGGTACATGAACGGTTCTAACACATGGAGAGTGGGGTGAGTGCACCCCTTGGAAACCTGTGATAGCACACAGCTTGGAAGGGAACACATGAGCGTAGATGCATCACAAACTGGAAAGAAAGTTAGCTAACAATCCAAAGTGATGGTTAAACCAATCAACACATTTTAGTAAGATTCATACATACTTATACAAAATAGTCCATACATGCATGCATAAGCAAACATATACATATACCATTTAGAGTAAACAAGATAGCTGGAATACAATATGACATATGCATGAAATATGCTGGCTCTGTTATATTAATAAGTGTAAGTTCCAGTCATACAATACATCCATTTCCAACCACTAGTTCTGATAGCGGAACATTACAACCATAACCATCTGCTCTCCAAAGAGATATACTAGCTTTGTGGAGTGGAGAAGCCAAGGTGTGTTACAATTCTATTGAAGCTCTCTCTAAGATAGTCTTATCAGAAGCTTGGTTGACCAAAAGCCTTTACAATGAGTTATGAGGGACTATTTATAGCAAAGGGTGGGGTGGCCCTTGACATTCACCTTTGAGACTATACATTTATCCTTGTGACTCTTCAACTACTCGATGACCGTTACATTCAACTATCGACACTTGAACTTCCACTTGAAAAGACATTACAATATAATGCACATGTGCCCATGTCAGACAAAATGGCTTGAGCAAGCCATGCAAGACATCACTGACACTTGGACCATTATGGTGAGACTAACTCTTTGACATCCTTTTGATGGTTGAAGGTGGTGAGTTGATGCTAAGCTTGCTCGTTCGTGATGGTGTCCATGCGCTTAATAATGACATCTTTTTGAAGTGAACTCTTGCCTTCAGTGCATCCGAGTGCACTGATATGGCTCCTATGTCCAATTCATATGATACCATGTGCATGGTCGACCTGGGTGCAACCTGACCAGCAATGTGTTGATGCATAGTGTCTATGCTTCTCTCCAAGCATGTGTTGGTGGTCGTGCACATAAACTTGTCAAAATACATGTTCAGCTTCAGTTGAACTTGATTCTTGTCTTCTCCTCAGTGAGTGCGCAAAATGGATGTGATCGCATGCTTGCGCACAATGAAATGTATGCTTCTGAATTCCTTGGCATGCGATCAACAACATTACTCACCTTGTCTACTTCATGCCAGTTGTTGGGATGAATCTTTCACTTGTACGGGTGCAGTTTCATCTGTTTGTGCATGTTTCACCCCTTGTTGTACCTATTCCTACTGCAAATCATTATCTTGACCATGCAACTCCTATTCTTCCTTAAGTTGCTACTTCATCACATGCAACTCATTCTCTATTTTGTTCTCTACCTTCACGTGATCTTCTTGTCACGATGTCACCTCGTAGCCTCAGTCTCCAAAGTTGCTTTCATCACAAGTGGATTTGCTTGAGCTTGCAACTTTTTTCTGCTTATGTGTTGTCAACAACCTTCCTCTTGCATTCATTGCGTGTAGGTGTGTTGCCTTCTGCTACTCCTAAAGGTTTTGTTCATTGTGATGTCGTTGCCATTGATCTTGATAACCTTTCCCATTAACAACTTGATGTCTTCATGGATATGCAAGTTCATAGACACTTAACTGACTGCATCCCCATTTGAACTCTTAACAGTGACTTTGACTCTGCTCTCCTGGGAGTCGTTGTATTTGTGCTGCTGAGAGATAGATGAACACCTGTGATGCCTGGAGAAATAGTAACACTCATGGCAAGAGATACGTTAGCAAAAATAAACTTGAGCAATGACTTGTAACATAACTGTGTGATTGAACGTGAAGGTTGAGTGCTTTTTGCCGAGAGCTTGGGAGACTGACTGCCAAAACTACGCAAGGCATAGTATAGGCTGTTGGGAGGCTGAATGACTACTGGAACTGTGCAATGCACAATCCATCCTGGCATGATGAGGACTAAAACTGAGCAATTCACACTTTTAGTCAGCAATGACATTCAACCAGCAAACTACATTACGCAGTTTTTGGTGCCAGATAGACACTGCCTCCAAGAATTGCATAATGCAAGTCTGGAGGTCAGTTTTGGGCTAGACTTAAGCAATTTCTTGAGGGAAGGCAAAGCCTTCACTTCTAGAAATGTGTAGTGCTAGCCGGGCAGGGCACGGTCTGGGCCAAGGTAGCCCAAACCAGCTGACGGGTAATTCAAAACATGAGAAGTTTCGATGCATGGTGAGATTAGTGCAAAAAGAGTGAATGATCATTCATGCAAAGAACAAGTGCAAGATTCAGAAAACAGGAAAGCATGCATGTGTGTGAAGTGAGTCGCCGCAACGACGATTGTCTGTGCAAAATAGTGTCATGCATGCGAAAGTAGTGAGATTTGAACAAAAACTAAAACGATGCTTCTACAATATAACATACATCAAAACAACAACAAACACTCACTAAAATCAAGCAAACACAAAAAGTGAGAGAAACACAACACAAGACATGGAAAGTGGGTTTACCCCCAAAAATTGAGCTAAATGTGCCGACAACTCCTAGATGAAATTTAGGATGTCAAAGTTGCATGGTCGATGTAAGGAATGAGCTCTACAGTGTCTAATTGATGAGTTTTGATAAAATCGAGGTTGTGGTGTGCATGCCACAAATCTAGGAAAAGCGACACTTGGCAAGAGGTTTTTGAAATGATCCTTTCATGTAACCTCCAACTACTAAAAATAGATCCCTGAATCAAGGGATTCCTTTGCATGCTTCCTTGGAAGAAGCAGTCCATGTATGAAAATCAGTATTGCTCAGTCCTGGAGGGAACCGGTCAACCTGAAGGCTCATGCAACAGCTTGCTTGACTAATGGGAAAATTTGCGCATTTTAGGGAGGAAGTTGGGCTGGCTTCCCAAAGGGATTGAACAATTTCTAGGTAGAGCAGTTGACTGCTACCCAGAATTGCACAATTTCTGGGCTGAACAGTCCTGCTAGGAGGAATTGTGCAATATTTCTAGTGAATAGTGACAGGCAGATTTGCGTAATTCTGGAGCTCAGCAGGTTGCCAGACATAATTACACAATTTCTGGAGGGAAGGATGGTTCCACTCCAAAATTGCATAATTTCTTGAGCGAGTCGCTTAGCTTGTAGCTAGACCAAGTCTGGAGAAACAACCTATGAGGAGGATGCAACAAGCTCTAATGCATAGTCTAGAAATCTACTAGAAAATCACAGAAGCTTGAGTACTTGACAAGGCAAGACATGTTGTTGTGAAAGGTTGGTAGGAAGGCTCCAAAACAAAACTACAGAAAATTTTTGGAGGGTGTTTGTAGCTGCTACAACATCAAGGTATGACTAAGATGAGTGGATAACCATTAAACTTAATCTTGAGATGAAGGACGAGGAAATTGTTTGGATACTCCCAAGAATCAATATAGACTATTACATCTTCTATGATACCTTCAGGTGCTACTATAGATATATCAGTGATCTAGGTGGATATTGGTGGCCACTCACCTATTCCACTTGGACCCCCACCATTTTTTCTTTCAGTTTCATTAATTGTAGCACAATTTACTATTTTTGATAGTTTTTAGGGTCCTGAACTTCCAGAACCGTTTTGAGGCCCTAAATGACGTTTTTTTGGAAAACAGGAAATTTGGGGTCTTTAACTAACATTTTCAATCGAAAGTTGTAATGCTCAGATATATATTTCTAACGAGGTATCATAAGTGTAAAATGGAGATCGTATTCCAAAGTTATGACCCTAGGAAATTGATGTACCAATTTACCCTAATGGGGTCCATAGTTTTAGCACTTCAACTCCCAGGCTTAGGTCTTTGGATGTTTAGGGTTTTCCATTGTTTTTTAATGATAAATAGGCCTTCAAGCCTTAGTGTAACACAATGTAGAGGCATGTAGCTGACACATATCTTCTCAGAGATAAGCTACCATCACCTGATCTTGTTTATTTCCATTATATATGTATGAATATTTCAGTTCTTTGATATTAATGAACTGAAGTTTTATTTTTGTTGCATCTATGTGTTTATGTTTAAATCTGTATTGTGTTGTGTTCCTTCATAACCCTAGAACAGTGGCATTAGAGTAGTCTTCTCTTTCTCTATTTTTCTTTGCATGTCCAAAACTAGGTCAGGGTATAAAGGGTTAGGGCTCGAACTGGTTGAACCTTCGCAAGAACAACCTCGCAAACCCTGACGACCTCCCATGGGAGAAGAAAAGAAAGATGAGGGGTCAAGAGATCCTTTCAAAATATTTCTTAAGGCGGCCCTCTAGCGATAGAGGAACATGATGATGGATAAATTTTCCCAGATCCTTCGGCTGCTACCCACAGGTGACTCATCTTCATCTAGTAGCCACTTCGGAGGTGTCACTCCTTTTAAGGTACACACTAATTTTGACATTCCCATATTTGAAGGTGAGATAGATGTGGATGTTGTAGATAGATGGTGAAATCCATTGGAAGGATATTTTTTTGTTCATGACTTTTCCAATCAGGAAAATATTAATTTTTCACTCCTCCAAGCCACACCCCATGTCAGGGACTAGTGGGAAACCTACTATGAGCAAAAGCACAAAAGGGAATCATCACTGTTCTCAATCGCACCCACTTGGAATTCTTTCCAAAATATCATCAAGGAATAATATTACTCTATTGGAGATATGAAGATAAATACATAAAGTGGACCATGGTGCGACAGGGAAGGGACCAAGATGTGTCAGAGTTCGTAAATATTTTTCATGCTTTTTACACAAAGCTAGGTATCAAGGATTCTGAGTGACATTAGGTTCTAAAGTACTATTGTTGTCTACACAAGTAAATCAAGGAGAAAATGGATTTCCTAGATATCTTCTCGTTCAATGTCACATATTAATATTCTATAAAGATCGAGTAGAAGTTTAAACAGAAGAAGTGAGACTTTGGATCTATGAATCTGAAGTAAGAGAAGAGCACCCCCAAACCACAGAATAAAGGAAAAATCCAAGGTGGGGTGAACCAAGACAAATTTTCGAAGCCACAAGCAAATAATAACATCACGAAGACAAATAAGGACACAAGAAAGTGGTGTGAGTTCCATAAGAGCCCTACTCAAAACACGAGTGAGTGTCGAGCCAAGCAGTCACTAGTGGTTGAGCTAAAGGCTTCCAAATCAAATGAATGTTATGATTCTGAGTCAGAACTCGACAAAGGGAATGAAAAAGGGAAACATATTATTCAAGAAAATTCGAGTGCCACCATTTCCACCACTAAGATCTAGAAGATTGAGCTCGGAGATCCAGAGGAGGGGGAGCGCCTCTTCCACTCACAAATGTGGGTGAAGGGTTCCCTGCTTTAGTTCATTGTTAATAGCCGGTACAAAAAGAACCTTATTTCAGAAGATGTTATGAATCGGCTAGGCCTACTGACCAAACCACACCCACAACCATACACCATCAGGTGGCTTCACCAAGGACAAGATATCTATGTCAGCCAGTAGTGTTGCCTCCCGCACAACATCAAGCACTTCACAGATGAGGTGTTATGTGATGTTTCTTCTCTTGAAGTTTGTGATGTATTATTAGGCTAACATTACTTATGGAAGCCTCAGGTTGTGTATGAGTCTATGCCTTGCACTGTTATTATTACTTTGGGTAATAAGTTGTACAGGATATGAGAGGTAATGTTGCCTACCACCATCTCTTTGATCGCTACAAAACAATGTAGTAAGATCATTTCTCAAATGAGGAAATTTGTCTTCCTCATGATTCACCCTTAGGGAAAGAAGAATATTGTGGCCACCTCCATGGCTTCCAAACAGGACTTTTCCACGTAGCAACAACATATGGACAAGGTCATGGAGGAATATAGGGACATATTCACTTGACCCACACGAGTACCCCTACACTGTCAAGTCAAGCACTCCATCGATGTGATGCCAAGTGCGTCGCTAACCAATGGGCCAATTTAATGATGCCCTATTATGGAGAATAAAAATATCTAAAAGTAGATTTAGGAGTTGTTTTAGAAAGGGCACATCAGGCCAAGTTCATCACCTTTTGGGAACCTAATCTTGTTGGTACAAAAGAAGGATGGAACCTAGAGGGTTTGTATTGACTATTGGGCATTGAATAAGGTCCCTATCCATAATAAGTATCCAATCCCACATATTTATGACCTTCTTTACTAGCGCAAGGGTACCAAATAATTCAGCAAGATTGACCTGAAGTCTAGTTATCACAAGGTATCTATTGAACCCTCTAATGTATAGAAGTTCACCTTGAAATCCAAGGAGGGCATTTTTGAATGGTTGGTAATTCCTTTTGGGTTGAAAAATCATTCATGTGGATGATGGATGGCATATTGTAGCCCTTCACCAACTTATTCATAGTAGTGTACCTGGACAAGCACATACACCTTTAGCTGGAGCTGGGAAGAGAACATACACCATATCCAATAGGTCCTACAAACCCTGCGACAACAAAAATTGTGTGCCAATTTGGAGAAATGCACTTTTGGTATGACCCAGGTTCAATATATGAGCACATAACTAATGAGCTAGGTGTGCATGTGGACCTAGCCAAGATACAATTTGTTCGGGATTTCCCAAACCCCAACCACTCTAACTAGGCTCTGCAACTTCCTGGGTCTTTCCAATTTCTATCACAGGTTCATGTTAGGATTCTCTTATATGACTTGGCCTTTGATTCAAGTCACTAAGGGTAGAGGGAAATAAAATTTATTTTGGTATGAATCTCAATGGAAGGAGTTTGTTGAGTTGAAGCATCGTCTCAGCTCTGCACTAGTGCTCACATTTCCAAACCTGTAACAACCATTTGAAATTGAGATAGATGCCTCTGACTATGCTATTGGTGCAGTTCTTACCTAGCAGGGGAATCTAGTGGCATATCATAGTGAGACAATTTCTAATACAGTCTGGAAGTATTGTACTTATGACAAAGAGATGTATTCCATTATGCAAGCCTGCCGATAATGGAAGCATTACATTTTGGGGAAGGAAATGGTCATCCACACATACCACTGACCCTTGCAGTTCATACAAAACAAAGAAAGTTGCAAAATTATTGCCATAAGAAATGGTCCACATATCTGCAACAGTTCCATTTGAACCTTAAGTACATGAAGGTTAGTGCCAATAATGTCGCGGACTATCTCATCCAAATGCGAGTTATGGCACTGACCATTGTGCTCGACTCTTGTGGGCGCGAGACTTCTGGATGGCCACATCTTTACAAGAGTGATCAAGAATTCAGAAACACATACTAGATGCTCCTGGAAGGCAAGAAAGTTCTAGATTTTCACCTCTAGGGCACACTGTTATGTCACTTGGGGCACCTTTGTGTTCCTTCAAGCAAGCATACCAATATGATTTAGGAGGCGCATCACAGTCGGGTTGCTGGACATTTCGAAGTCTAGAAAACAATGGCATTGTTGTAGAACTATTTTTATTGGATGAACCTTCAACATGATGTTGGGAAGTACATCAAATCCTGCATTTCCTTTACCATTGTCAAACCGATAATCAACAAGAAAGGCATATATACTCCTCTTCCTACTCCTAGTCAGCCTTGGGAATCCATCTCCATGGATTACATTTCGGGCCTTCCTTCTACTAAGCATGGAACCAATCACATTTTCATAGTCATCGACAGATTCTCTAAGATGGACTTTATGGTGTTCTGCAAAAAGAGTATCACCGTAGAAGCCACTGCTAAGATCTTCTTTGAACATGAGTACACTTTGGGATCCCATAGTCCATTATCTCAAATCAGGAGAGCAGGTTTTTGAGTACATTTTGTTTGATCCTCTCGTCATGCTAGATATGAAGCTCATTAAGTCCATGACCTTCCACCCCAAAACTTATGGCCAAATAGAGGTTGTCAACAAGATGATCATGCACATTATGCGCACGTATAATTCAAAGCATGCTCACACATGGAATGAAAGCATCCCCTATCTCTATCACAACTACAATAGAGATCTTGATAGCTCAACTGGCCATAACCCCTTTTAGGTGGGATTGGGGTTCCAACCATTATGTCCCATTGATGTAGCCATACCATTTGGAGCTACTCAGGCAGATTTTTCTCATGTCCAATATGAAGCTGATAGGGCTAACATCTTCATTGAGTGCATTCACCACATCTACTAGTAGGTCCATGACATATTGGACAGAAAAAATGCTAATTCCAAGCAGCGTCATGATCGGCATTGGGTGCCACACAACTTCCAGGTGGATAACAATGTTTGGTTACATTTGTAAAAGTAGCACCTCGCTGGGCCCAACCGCAATATTTTCCCACTTCGATATGGGCCACACATTGTCACCAAGGTTATAGTAGACAATGATTTCAATCTAAAAATCCCACCATTCATTGGCCTACACCCAATTTTCAATGTGGACCACCTTCGACCATGTTTTCCACTATTTCTAGACACATCATACATTGCAGAACAACTCACACCAACTAAGCTAAACCTAGACTACATGGAACATGCCACAACTAATCGAATCATGGACACACAAATCAAGAACAATCTCTAGTAGAAAATCCAATTGTATCGACTTGTCAAAGTTTTCCAACTCTTGCACCAAGGAAAGTGGCTCACCAGGGACCAAGTTTAGTAGAAGTTTCCCCATTTCATGGAGGCATTCAATGCAATGGGGACCATTGCTTCCTAAGGGGGGAGGATTGATCCAGGTAGATATTGGTGGCCACCCACCTATTCCACTAGGACCCCCACCCTCGTTTCCTTCATTTTCCTTAATTATAGCACAATTTCAATCTCCTTAATTGTAGCATATTTTAGTGTTTTTGGTAGTTTTTTGCGTCCTCAACTTCCGAAGCCATTTTGAGGCCCTAAACGATGTATTTTTTGGAAAATAGACAAATATTACTTTCTAATCTATGTTTGTAGTTGAAAGTTACATTCCTTGGATAAATATTTCTAACGAGGTATCATACACATCAAACAAAGATCGTATGCCAAAGTTACCACCCCAGGAAAATGATATACCAATTTACCCCAATAGGGCCCATAGTTTTGGCACTTCATCTCCTAAGGTTAGGTTTTTGGATGTTTATGATTTTCCATTATTTCTCAATGATAAATAGGCCTTCGAGCCTCACTGTAACATAGTTGAGAGGCATGTAGCTAACACATCTCTTATCAAATATAAACTACCATCACACGATCTAGTTTATTTCCATTCTGTATGTAAGCATATTTCAAATCTTTGATATTAATGAAATGAAATTTTATTTCAATTGCATCTTTGTGTTTATGTTTATATTTGTATTTTTGCATTCCTACATAAGTCCATATCAATCGGCAAGTTGTAGCGTAGTAGAGTTCTTTCTTAAATATCCTTGGAGGTTAAATTTGAGCAATGTTTCCTTGGTCAGGGCATTGATTGTAGCTCCCAGGTCAATGAGAGTGTTCAGAACTGAAATACAATTTATGTGCACATTTACTACTAGAATTCAAGGATCCCAAGCATAAGATAAGTTAGCTACCCTATATCATTGATAGTAGGGGAATCATTTTTCTTTCTCACAGGAATTATGAGATTCCTCTTTAATTAACTTTTTATAGGAACATATTTGATGGCTTGGAGGAGAGGAATTTTAACATACATATTCTTCATTTTTCCAATAACTTCATCTTCTTCTAGGGTGTATTCTTTGTAGGTTGTCAACATTTTTAGATAGGAAAGTTTCAATTGGGTGACTTGAGATACATGATATTCCTTCTCTTCCTCAAAATTTTCTATTGGAGGAGGTGGATGAACATTTGGAAGGACCTTCCTAGACCTAATATTGATCTCTTCGATTTCTATAGCATAAGCTTGGTAGGTAGTTTCTCCATTGTAAGCTGGTTGAGCCTAGTTATTGTTTGGATTTGGACTTGGTTGGGTAGGGATTTGTGGTTTATTTGGAGGTATATCCTTGGGTGATTGAGATTGTTGAGGAAAAGGCATCAAGGTAGGTGGTTGGGCCACCTGAGGCCTCCATCCTTGTAGTGGATTTCCCTATTAACAAGGTTAAATAAGGTATGGATGGAAGGGAGGAGTAACATTTTGAGGAGGATATGGACAAGGAGTGGTAATAGGACACCGTGAAAGGTTAGGAGTACACCAAGGTTGGTAATGATCATTATAATTAGTGTTGAAAGGAGAGGGGGAGTTCAAACCTTGTTGAAACTTCTTGGGGGTTTGTGGCCTCTTTTGGTTGACAAAGCATAGCTACTCCATGCTTCCTTCTTCTCCCTGATATAAAATCTCCAGACCTGGAAAACATGAAAACTTATCAATAGAATATTTCTCCTCATATACATAACATGTTTTTAAGATCTTTAAGGATACTCATTCCTAGGATTCCTTTTTGTGCGTTGAAGGTAAAATATGGCTAATTCCTTCTTTGTTTCCTCATGTTTTCTCTTAATTTGTAAGGTTTACATATCCATGGAAAATTTATGTAATATTTCATTCTTCATGTCCTCTAATGTACCTATTTTCTCATTTTTAGTAATCAGGGAATAGGAAGGACTCACTTAGCTTTTGTTTGCTTTACCTCTTTTTATAGTATTCCTTGCATGATTCTTGAATACCTTTTATGTGTCATTGTAATTGAGATAATGTGTGTCTCCATTGGAAAATAGGTTGAGTTTTTCCATTAGTTCTTCCCTAACTACTCATAGTAATACTACCTTACGGGAGTCTGGATCTAAGGTTCAATTATGTTACCTTCTGTAACTCATCTGTAATATTTCCTCTAAATCTTCCCTATAGTCATTTTCTCCTTGGATCATTTTGAATATCTCGTCTCTACTTTCCATTTCTTTATATTTATCCCGATACTTTTTATTGAAAAATTGATGCATTTTTTCCCTTGTGGTGATGTTGTCTCCTTCTAGGCTCATGAACCATCGAAGGGTTACATCCTTAAGAGTGGAAGGGGGGGAATTTACGCTTTTTTCTCATTAGTTGAATTGTCATAAGTCCTACATAATACAACAAAATCAAACATGAAAATGTTATGATTTTATTTAATTAAACCATAGAAGTGTGGAAGGACAAATGGATTAG
The DNA here is from genome assembly GCA_000404065.3 of Pinus taeda. Lineage (NCBI taxonomy): Eukaryota > Viridiplantae > Streptophyta > Pinopsida > Pinales > Pinaceae > Pinus > Pinus taeda. Next base: position 2,019 of record APFE031256169.1, on the reverse strand, counting down.
TGTTTTTCATTTTAGCCTCTCCATATGTTTATCTAATGGGAAATGTGAACACTTATTGTTGTCTATGTTCAACCATAGTGATAGTGGGATGTGAAGGTCTTGCAAAATCCTCAAAGATACTCACTTGCTCACCAAGAAGGGCCTCAAAGGTCCCTGTGGATAGGGTAGGAGTCTCACATTCAGTTGAAAGTGGTCGAATGATAGTGAAAGTGGGGGGTTTTGGTACGGATTTTCCTGTTATATCCCTAATTATTTGAGGCATAAAAGAAAGAAATGCACGTTTTTTTTTCTTTTTTTAAGTTTTTTTTGAAGGAATATGTCAATGAGTTTTTTTCTTTTTTTTAGGAGATAAAAGGAAAGAAAGATCATATCAACTAAATAAAGATATAATGCATACTTTGACACATCCTCGACAATGATGCTAAAAAATGGTGGCCCTCAGTATTGCAACAACAATGTTGTGATTTAATTGTTAACTTAGCATTCATACAAACTTCAGAGGGATTGGAATTATATTTGTAGCAAGAACTATCTCTCCCTTTTACTGAGTTTTATGTAGGTGGAAATACCGAAATGATGTCAGGATGTATAGAGACCAAGTTTACTATACTATGCTATAGAAAATTTGAAATTGTAACAAATAACTTGTTGAAAGAAAGATAGCATGCAAACCTAAAATATTTTCTATAAAGAAATGAAAAAATATTTATCTACAATGTAATAAAAGAATGCCTATTCTATCTTTCAAGGAAAGAAAAAAACATTGCTAAATTAAAAGCTTGCAAATATTAAATATAATTTTGCAGAAAAGAAGTAGTCCCTACAACAAATCAAATAAATGCATCTACGAGGTATCTCTACCTTTAGGTTCCATTTTCATGTTCCAATGGAATTGCAATACAATGAGGAAGGAAAATTGTGAATTTGGTGCAAATCTGAGCGAGTTTAGAAGGTAGGTCGCAAACTGCTACATGCGTCCCTATTTTGCTAAAGGACATAGTCCAGTGAGCAGGTGAACACACTAAATGCAAGGTTGGAGAGTAAGGAAGTGAAGGGGAAGTTGGGAAATGATAAAATACAACTATCCAAGGCATCATAAAAACTTTTAGTAGGGTTAATCTAGCAAATTGTAAGGTTTTAAGGTTTCCTATAGCTACAAAACAAAGCGTAGTGCAGAAATAACAAATAGTGACTAACGGAAAATGAATAATCAACAACAAAGAAAGTGAAATAAATGAAATTTGAGAATATTATTTAACTAATGTAACCACTACAATTATTATCACTAAATTCTAAGATAGTTTGCAATAAAAAAGTTCTCATAAACTATTTAAATTACTATGCATGAAAGTAATTTTCAAAAATATTTTGTTTAGATAAAAAATGCATTAACATAATCGATACAAGAGATCAATTGAGCACCTAGGTTGGGCCCTAACCCAAGGAGGATCAGAACCCTTAGAACAAGTCTAGACTAACATCTAAAATCAAATATCACTTCCATTAACTAAAAAGTTGCTTGTACATGACAAAGTTACAAAACTTGCTTGAAATCTAAACTTATCCTATTCTTCACATGCTTTACTATACTTTGTGTTATGATCTAAAAGGTGATCACCTAGACATTTTTCATTAAGATTATCAAAGTACGCCATGTAGTATGGGTTTTACACATTAAAACCCAATTTAACCTTAGGAGATTATTTGGAGAACCCCTTTTTCTAAATTATTTCTACTTACCCATTTGGAAATAACCCAAACATTCATTTAGTTAATATCATGTTATTTTCATATTTACCTATTTTCTGAAAATAATAAATAAAAAATTTACCCATCCATATAAATAATTAAATAAATCACTATTTATTTATTATTCCTTAATCATTTAGCTTCTCTCTGATCCGGATTTAAATAGGAACGCAATAGATTACAGAGATAACCATAAATACAGAGATGCGATAACCATAAATAAAGAGATGCAGCGGAAATAACACTTCATTTCATTAATGGAAAATACCG
>APFE031256167.1:0-15498 GCA_000404065.3 Pinus taeda | reverse complement strand
CTAGCTGAATCGAGTCAACACATGTTCAAACAAAAACTTCACAGTCATGGCGGCCGTGTAGCCTTCGACCAGTTGCACTTCAACCCAACGAGTCAAGTAATCCATCTCAGTAATGATGTATTGCATGCCCATTTTTCCTTGAGGTTTGATAGGTCCTACAAAGTCGATTGCCCACTTTTCGAAGGGCTGCAGTGTCATTTGTGGATTTAAAGAGATCCCGTCCCTCTACGATGGTTTACTTATCCTTTGACATATATCATAGGCCTTATAGTGTGCTTTTGAATCCTAATGAAGGGTTAGCCACCACAACCCTACGAGGAGAATATTTTGTGTGGTTGCTCGTCCTGCATAGTGTCGTCCTATAGTGCCCCCATATGGTTCTATGAGGATCTGACTCCACTCGAATTCAGGTACGTATCTTCATAGTATCTCATCATTTCCCATTTCGTATAGGTGCCCCGTGATGGAAGAAAAATATGCCTCATGCACAACCAATTCCTTCTTCTGTTGGATGGAGTATTCCTTCGGTGCAGTCCCTGTTGTCAGAAAGTGGATTATATCTTCAAAGTGTCCATCCATGATGTGCACAACAAACAACTGTGCATCAGGTAATCCTTCCTCCAAACTAGTGGGTTCCTCGCCCATCTAAATATGCGACGAGTGATCCGGTCCTGTGTTCAGGCCTCCAGGATTTATCACGACCTAAAAGTCATATTCTTGGAACAATAAGAGCCACCTACATACGCGGCCCCCCAAGATAGGCTTATTGATCAAGTATTTTAGTGTGGAGTGGTCTGTATACATCTTGAAATGTCCTCCCAGTAAATAGTGCTAGTATTTTTGGAGTGTGTACACCATAGCCAACCCCTCATGCTTGGTTGTAGAATACTTCTTTTCCACTTTAGACAACTTGTGACTTATAAATGCGATGGGGTGATCCAATCCCTCTCCACCCTCTTGGGTGAGCACCACTCCCAGCACTATACATGATGCGTCAACATGGACATGAAACTCCCCATCCCATTTTGGGAAGACCAGGATTGGGGTGGAGGCCAATTTCTCTTTCAGTACATTTAGGATCTTCATACAATCATCATTTTAGTAGAATGTGAAATCCCTTTTCAACAGTTTCTCCATTGGCGCAGTGATCTAGGCATAGCTTTTGATGAACTTCCTGTAGTACCTTGTATGTCCCAAGGTAGTGCGGAACTATTTAACACTTTGCGTTGCTTCCAAATTAAGAATTACTGCAATCTTCATGGGGTCGATGATTAGGCCCTGTTTGCAAACCACATGTCCCAATAGGTTCCCAAAGAGAATGAACAATGTAGACTTTTTTAGGTTCAACACAACTCAGTGACGTCAAAAAGTATCTAACATCAGGCGTAAGCTTTCTACATGGTGCTTAATGAATCCAAATACAATCCAATCATCTAGATAGACGTCCAGGAATTTGTGGATATACTCTTTGAATGTTGTAACAACTATGCGTGAAAAGATGGCCGACGCATTCTTTAACCTAACAACATAACGCTGTATTGAAAGTAGCCCCACTTAGTCACAATGGTGGTCTTGTTCCTATCTTCCGATGCAATTTTGATATGGTGGTACCCTGAGAAGCCATCAATAAATGAATAGGTTTCTTGCCCATCGACATTTTCCAATACTTTGTCTATGAACGGAGTCAGGAATGGGTTGTGCACACATGCGTCATTCAATTCCCTAAAGTCCATGCATATTCTTATCTCACCCTTCTGCTTCCTCTCCTATACTACCATAGGGCTTACCTAATCAGATTCTTCCACTCGTTCAATGATTCTGGATACGAGCATTTTGTCTAGTTCTACGTGGAACTTTTCCTTGTACTTCGGGTTCAAGCGGTAAGGCCTCTTCTTAACCAGCTTCACGTTGTGTTTCAGGGTGATCTTCATCATCCCTAAATCACCAACGATCCCTTTTAAGTTTTCGATCTTGGTCGGGAATAAGTCTTGATACTCGTAGAGTAATGCAACAACCTTATCTACCATGGCATCATCCCAGTAGTTTTCGAGGATTACATACTTCGGTTCGGCCTCCGTACCAATATTCACCTACCTCGTTTTTACCGACGCGATAATTTTAGGGCCCTCAATCAATGGCCCTTAAACCTCACGATACCCTTTAGTTTCTGGAATGTTAAGTTTGCATGGATCTTCATCGTCTTCTTCAATGTTTACATTGTAACACTCTAGAGTGCAGCTCAGCTGGGTCACCCATTCAGGTTGAAGCACTTCCATTGGCTCCTAGGGTATTTTAAAGATAGCTGCTCTTACTACTTGAAACACATCATCAACAGTATCCCACCAACGATCCTCAAATGTGAATGTTAACATGAATCCTTTGCGCAAGATATCACATTCATTCGTGCCATGGTGGAGCTCCGTTTCTATATACCAATTCATGGGTATAACATCCAGGGTGTGACAGAAAATTTGCACCCACTCAGGTTGGGGCTCTTCCCCATAGACCTTTGTCCACTTCGCGAGGTGTGCTCATGGATCATCCCATTCATCATACTTTTCTTTTATTCTAATCTAAGGCTTCCCAAATTGTAGGCACATCATCCTTCTGCATCTGTTCCAGTCCTCAAAACTTCTTTGGTGCATACCCCACCATCTTGTGGGTGTAGCGAGCAGTACCCATTTTAAAGTATCAAGACGTTGCTATTTTGGCACTTCTTTTTCAAATTTGTTCAGGAACTCCTCCACTTCACCTAACCTATCATACGTAGGCAGATCCCTTACCTCTGTTATTACACAGCACATCGACCTTATCATCATGTTACAGTTGAGTGTGGTTACCTCGTGTAACTGGTTCTGCCATCGTTCTATCTCCTCATCAAAATCTGACGTGTAGGAGCTTTCACACTCCCATGAGATTCAGCCATCCGTAGTTGGATTTACCCAGTCTTTCTCCCACACGGTTACCTTGTAGATGCAATCTAGATCGTCGTCACTATTGTTGTCATGCACTGGATCTCTGTAGAGCGATCCTTCTGTAGGGCCTAGAGGTACTATTACATAGAGTGACTTTGTCACAAAAATCATCTTGTGTTTCTTTAGATTTATCACTCCATTCATGTGAGTGGCCAATCTATTCCCAGTAGTGTGGGATAGGGGTTATTGTCATCAACAATCTCTATCACTTCGAAATCTGCTAGCACACTTGCTCCTTCGATGTCTACTATAATTCCCTGCAATCTTCCCATAAGTAGGAGGTTTTGTTGGTTCACCATGCATAGTTGGATAATAGACCATTGCAACGCAGGCCTGCCCATGCACTCCAATGTCTACTTTGGCAAGACATTTGCATCCAATCCTAGATCCAGAATCACTTGGTCCATCTCATATTCCTTGATCTATACAGTCAATCTCATCCCCCTTCCTATTCGCATTGTGTGATTCCCGAGCTTCCAGACTACACATGGTTCTCCTGGTGTGGTCCCAGCGCATCTAGTTATGAGTTCTTGTAGCCCCTTTACAGCCTTTTTATCATGCAACAAATTCATGCATGGATCCAATAATGCAGTGAGAATCGATGGTCTATTTGTGGCTCCAGTTTGTCTTTACTTCCTAAAGTGGAGGCATCAGAAAAGCTCCTCTTAGATTCCATGAGGGACTCCTTAGCATGCTCCAAATCAAAATTTGGTTCCTTCGTTGGAGCCTTGTGAACCCACGTACTCTCTTCAGGCTGCTTACATTCATCATCCCCTATCATAATATCACTCCGAAGCACAATATTTACATTGGGGTCTTCCTCCCGGGGCTCAAACCTCATCATTTGTAGTTTCTAAGTCAGGGGAGGCTAGAATGCTCCTTTATCGCACAACCTTGCTATCAATGTGGGATGGTACTTAGTCGCATGATCAAACTGCGTACAATATAAACATGATGGTCTTGTTGGATTTGTACAATCACAAGCATAATTCCCTGGCCCTTCACAAATGTAATATATAAGCTTTCTACGACCTTTTCCTGGTCCCATTCCACCTCGACCTCGTCCATGCCCCTGAAATCCAATGCGCGTCATTCCTGTATTTTGATCGAGGGGTCATGTTTCAGATTGAACTCTATAGGTAGAAGTCTGATCCATCATTAGTTCATAACTTCTACAAGTGCGCTTGTCATGTCCTACTGACCTGCAGAAATTATAGAACAACTACTGGGAATTCTGCGTATACTTCTGTAATAGATGGTAGTTATCTGTAGCATGGTTCCCTCCTATATGGCAAATCGCACACCACAATGTAGGCACTACACTTGGTACTGCTTGTGCCTCTGGTCTTAGTGGCATTGGCCCTCCTCTCGCAAGGTAATTCGCAAACACTGGAAAGTGGTCCTTGTCGTGCCCTTGGTCCTTGCATTTGACGTACCATACCTCATCATGCACCTTTGGGTGGGTTGTCCTATCTTGTTTCAAACTATACATCTCCAGCCACAAGTTTTTCAAATGCGCATGAATCTGTTGGACTCCCAGGTTTGGATCTTGTATCAGAGTCTCGTGCAATCCCATTGCGACCTCCAAAGCCTCAGCCTGAGTGGTTAGCCTTTGTTGTGACAATGCATTCCGTAAGTACAATGTTAATGATGCTACAAACCATTCATGATGTTGCCCATCTGTTAGTGTCATGTTCACCTCACGAATTGTGCACTTCAATCTTTGATCCATCTCCCATGGGGTTTCTCCTGGTAGCATGGTGATCTCCTTAAATCTGATGATCGATTGCGCCTCCAATTTTGGCTTGCTAAATTGTTTGTTCACCACCATTTGGATATTCGCTATCCCCGCATTTGGATTGTCATTGGAATGCTTAATATACTAGGTCAACACGCGATCCTACTAGAGCTGACCAATGTTACCTTCTTTATATTGTCGTTTGTGACATGATGTACTTCCCATACCACTTTTACCACAAACCAAAATTGATCTAGATCTTCACTCCCTACTCCCTTCAACACTAGTAGCTTCATCGTGCTGGCCATACTGCTTCGCGGTGGTGACATAGGTGGTATGGGTGAAGTCAGGGGTGGAGATGGTGAAATTGGTGGTGGTGTGGGTGGGGGTGGTATGAGCGCAATTCTCTTCTTTATCAGATTGATCGCACTTCTTGGTGAAATCTTCGCGAGATCTTCTTCACCTCCGCATGGAGGTGAAATCAAGGGTCTAGTTTCTAGTTCTGTGCTACGTTTGTTTTAGTAGATGCTCACACTCCGCGTAGCCCCAAACATCAATTTATTCATATAACTCGCTTTTCACACAGTAGCACTTTAATCCAAGTGTTCAAACATTTAATGTACTTATCTCACGGTCCCTCAAGGAAGCGTCGTTCTGCTTCGCTATAGTTGATAGAAGTATCTACCACGAACTCGGTGACGAAACCTCCTATGATCAGATCTAGCCAGTGATCAACAATGTGTGTGATCTTACCTTCCGATGCATATAGTCTGTGCACCAATTCTAGAGTCCACACAATGGGTTTTTCGAGTTTACACCTTACTTGGCTATCTGCTAGCTTCGTGATCCACTCGTACAAATCAGTGAGGAAGGATGCAAAGAAAATTTCATGGATATTCATATATGAGTAGTAATCTAACCACTCTTCCTTTGACAGGTGTAGATTCTTGTTTTCTTGTGTTGCGAAATCGTGAATCTTTCTGTCAAACCACTCTTCAATTCCTTTCTTGGTCAGATTCCAGTGATACGACATTAGACATCTTTATGCAGATCCCGGTCCTGGCAATGGAACCATTTTTTGGCTTGTTGGGGCCTGACCTAGGTTCAAAGTTAATTAACCAAACAAATCTCGGTACTACTGGTCCTTTCGGCAGTAGTCCATGGGGCGCGGACTGAGTTCTCACCCGAAGTAGTATGGGAGGGTGCTAGAACTAGGTTTCCACACCTTGGAGATGTCTTCTGATTTCGACTAGTCCGTGGATACTCCCTATGCACAGGTTGCTTTGCGCACTTTCACATTCCTCCGGCCTGATATACTACCTTCATGCAGCCCTACCCAGGGGCTCAAGGCCGCGCTCTGTGTTATTACCCAAGACCTTGCTTATATTCCAATTTTAGTTAATCATCTTTGCTTACTTGAGTGCTTTAAATTATACTTAACAACATAAAACATTCATACAGGTGCACGCAGTAAACAAACATTACATTTACAAATTATATCAATCTTGCATTAACCCAAGAACAGATGCACATAATTATAACCAAAATTCTCTTTATTGATTCATTCCACGGTTACAGACTCAACTTGCGCTGGGCACTCATCTGCAGGGGTCCGCGCACTCAGCTATGGACTACTAGGCCTCTGTGCACTCAACTGCAGAGCCTTCTCCTTCTCTATGACCCAAAGACACACTTCACATTTTGACTCAATCACTTAGACTTCTTATCCTCATCTTTTATTATTTATCTCCTTTTACACTTAGAGCCTCACTCTATTTGTACCATTCCATGGTCCACGGCCCATGGGTAGTTCTATCCAGCCGACATTACATTACAAACCTAGGGTGGACAACCCTGTGACTCTATCATACTTTCATGCCCCGTGCCGTAATTCGTGGAGCTTTACAAGAATATTCGGTCAAAACTTAGGCTTTAAGCCCCAAAACATGCCTTGGGGGGATTCCATGCCCAACATAGGGGGACAGGACCACAAACACAAATCACTGATTCAAGTGGTATTAGAGTGACAACGATGCTCTATGGGTTTAAGAAATATTACAAATATTTGTATTGAAGGAATTTGACAAGGAGAGAAGGATGACGATAGCTACTAACATAGGAACAATAGAGTTGTGGCAAAAAAATCAAGCAAGAAAGTAAGGAGGAATTGATAGACTGAGACTGAGAACAAAACAGATGTGCATAAGTACCTGCCAAGTGTAGAGCAAGGAAGAATTGAGAGATTGAGACCTCAGAAGTGGAGAAAGAGGCAAGTAACTAAGGTAGGTTACTGGTTTGTAATTTTGTTAAATTTTAGTAAGAAGTTAAGCTTGCAACGTAGTAGTAGTAAAGGAAGATGTTGACTATAATAATGAATGTTTCAATAGGGAAATAATAAAGTTTTTAAAGTGTGTGGCAAGGAAACCTTGAAGAAGAAAGGTTGTAGAAGCGTAGAAGTGTTCTAGCTGACGTTGGAAGTCCTCTAGGGGAGAGAATGGGAGAGGTGAGAAAGAGGTGATAAATACTGCAAAAGCTAGAGAAGAGCAATGAATTCTCAAGAAGTTCCTAAGGAGGAATAAAAATTATACCAATATCCCAAGCCTAGGAGAATTAGGTGAGGTATTCGATAACAAGAAATGGAGAAGACTTGTCACAAGGGCTTGAATGTAGTTCACACTATGTGAGTGGAAGGTCACAAGAATGAGTTGTCGTTGCTATAAAAACCTCCAAAATTTGGCCTATATCCAAATTTTAGACCCTACTATGACTTTTCATGTTGTCATCACAAGTATTAAGAGCCATAACATGTATTTTCTCTAAGTGATCTTGTCCCTTTAGAAGAAAATCAAGGTGTCGTCTTTTAGCATGGAAAGCATCGCACATCGCACATATGTAGTTTTGGTTTATTTCAATGGGTAACCTAGGTGTTAATGCATCATGCTTATCATGTAGACATGTATCACACTTATTCCAAAAGTATCAAGCACCATTTCATAAGTCTCATCACTGTCATTGTAAAGTTTACCTTTAGTGTTGCACTTGGGAAAAGTTATCACAATGTCGTCGCATTAGGGAATTATGGTGTACATGTGTTATGAGTGATTAATGTTGTTTCATCAATTTTTCTAAGTGTGTGATCATGTTAAGGATTTTTATTATTCACTTTGGCGTCACTGATCCCATGCTTAGCTAAGTCTGAAAAATTTCCTTGTCGAGCAACTTGACCTCACTCCACCTTCCTGAATTGCACACTACACAGTCCCAATTCTGAAGCTAAGACCTTGCCTCTTGAAACTGTGTACACAAAGCTTGCCTTCCAAAACTATGCACTGCATAGGCTTATTGCTCAGCCTTGACCCTTGACCTCTAAAATTTTGCAACAATCTCAAGCAACAAGCCTGAACGTTGGTCTTTTGAACTACATATCTGTGAAAGCCCTTGGCCTCTTTCCCTATAGAACTACATAGCAGGCAACCTCAACCTCAATATTTCATCTTGTCTCCTTGATCCCCTAAACTATGTATTTTTCTTACCCTAGCCTTCCTAAACTATAAACTACATAGTCTTGGCCCTTGACCTCTTGAGTTGCACAATGACATAATCCATGAGCCAATTTCCCAACCTTTCGCCCGGTTCCATCACATGTAATGTTTGTCATGAAGCATGTTAGACCAGGGGTTTATCAGACTGATTTCATATTTTCATTAGTAGATTTTAGTTGTAGGTATTATATCATATTATGACAGAATTATGATAAAGGAGATGAATAAGGAGACCCTGCTAGAAGACACCTTTGTAGCTACAAAGACAATTTGATCAAACAAGAAGGAAAAAGGGACACCATATTGTGACAATAGGTGGAGATCAATATTACATTGAATACTCCCTACCTTCAAGCCTTATGGAGGAGGAAGAAGAAGAAAATGTTCCATCTTTCAAGAAGGCACAAAGATAGAAGAAGCAAGATTGGCTTGACATCACCATGTCATCATGCAGTCTATGTCATTAGCATCATGTAATGTTGTGTCATGGGTCATCATTTGCCACATCATTTTTAGATTGTGTATTTTCAATATTTGAGAAATGTAATGTAAAGTGGAAGTCCAAGAGTAATCTATAGAATGTGAAAATTTATGAAGGAGCCACAAGGTCATCGAGAAGTCAAACAGCCGTGATGGTAGTCCAAGAGGCACAAAGGAGTTGAATGGTCATCCCATTTTTTTATATATAGACCCTCATAACTCATGCAAAGGACTTTTCACCTTGGCTCCTCCTACCAGGCATTAAAGAGGAAAATATTTTTTTTGGCGGAGCAAGTGGTTGCTTTAACACTCCACTATTGGAGCTAGTGGTGCTCACTATACTAATGTATCTTGGAACTTTTTCTTAATTTCGAATGTCATTGAGCCAACACACTTTCATGCATATGTTGTAAATATTTCAATACTATTCTTTGAATGTTTTTGATGTATGTTGATTTCATTTGTACTAAGGAAATTTAACTATTTTGGTGGCTTTGATACCTATCTTGTTTAAGTTGTGTTGTATGTGTTTTAACGATAGTTTCTTCCATGTGAACTATTTTTCTAGTTTCCCAACGATCCATTCATATGTATATGCTCATGTGTCTTTACAAGGTCAATACTATTTCCTCTACTTTTAAAGGCTTTCTTTTTCTCTCCCTTTCAGTATAAGAACCTTGATACATCCTACACCTGAAAATTTTAGAAGGCATACTCACTTGCTCATCCAAAAGTATCTGGGCATTATTACCTTGTTTTGATCGTTGTAGCCAAGGGAAAACTCTAAGAACATATGGAATTTGGGCTCCGACACCAAATGGTGAGAAGTCTAATTCGGACTTTTCATCAGGGATGCACCCTTGCATGTTGGCAGTATCCAACACCGTTAACATTCTGGTGCTAGAAGGATGGAAACCACCTTTTTATCACTGAAAAATAACCGTATCCTAATAGACAGACTTCTACGCAAGGAAAAAACATTCCAATTTCCACTCCCATTCATATTCCTGAAAAAAAAAAGATTTGTTGAGTCTAGCCTGGGACAAGCCTTTTAGATTACTTACGACCAAATCTGTTTTATACGACCCATAACTCGTTATTTTATGAGAGCTCTTGGTTTTCTCCCCGTTGTGTGATTATGCCTTATAGGACTATAAACAAAGAAGTAAATCCTAGTATCATATTGGTGTCATTGGTGGAATATTTGGTTATCGAAACCCTCAAAGAGTTGGTTGAACCCACAAAAAATCGAGGGGAACTTCCACCCATTGAGGAGAATCCAGAAAATAAAGGAGTATATATTTACTTTTTTGACGAGGAGCAACCTGATTACAATGCAGATTGGAACAGTGAGGGAAAAGCTTCTTCATCTTCATAAGAGGAGGAAGCCAAAGATAAAGACATGGCTGACAGAAATTTGGATTGGATGGCCGAATGGACACTTGCTCTTCCGGAAAATCTTCATAACATGCCTAAACTTCCATAGAAGTAACTATCAAAGTTCAATCTAGACAAGAAGACAAAGCTAAAGACCATATAGACAATTTCTACATGCATTTACAGTTGCTTGAGGTATGTTTCGAAGATGTTTCTTGTAAACTCTCTCCATAAACTTAAGAAGGTAAAGGTATAGTTTTTGTGTGTTATCATAGTCTTCCATCCAATTCAATCTGAAACTAGAGGGAGTTTAAGAAGATTTTTCTCAAAAACATTCTTGATGATAAGACTCTCGCCATATTGCTGAAAGAAATTGGGAATTTGAAAGTGGGGGATAAATAAATAATTAAATATTTTAATAATATATTTACGTGTTTGTTGAACAGGTTCCCCATTGATGTGTAACCTCACGATGATATCACTAAGGATTATTACACATCTGCCTTGCCGTCTAACATTTATGTCTTTGTTAAAAGAGTTTCGAAGGAAATATTGGCCTTAAACATTGCAAAAGCTCTTGCTATATAAAAAGATTTTCGATTTATTGGAGTATTCATAGATGACGGTAATCCCAAAGGCTCCAAAGAATATGGAAAGAAAAAGCAAGCCTCTTGCAGCAGAACTAAAGACAAATATTCCTTCGACATGGAAGTCTTAACCAAGTCTCTAAAGTTTCTTACTAATGAAGTATTAGAATTGAAGAGATGGTCAAGAAAGGCATGTACTACTACAAGAAAGTCTTCTAGGATATCATTTTTCAAGAGGAATAACATTTCACAACTGGCCAAATCTACTCAGAGTTCTAACATGGTGTTCAATATCGAAAGTTTTGTCATGGATAATGTCTACACCTTTCATCAAGAAAAACATTCAGAAAATATGTGCTCATGGTGTAACCATACTATGAAAATTATGTTGGCTAATATTGTTTATACCATATTAATGAAAGAACAATCTGCGCAAAATGAAGAAAAAAAGGAACCTAGCATGTCCGAAAACAATTCAGGTGTTGGACATTGAATGAATATGTTCAGTATTATATACAATGTTGATAAACAAAGTGTTTATCATGCATCAACAAGTGAAACTACTCCCAAGAAGTCAGCTTATCATTATAACCTCAGGAGAAAGGGACATGTTTATGAGCAGGAAATTAAGAAGAAATTGTTACGAAAAATTATTCCACCTTCCAAGCTATCTCATAATTCAGAAAACAATTCTAGAGTTGCTCCTTCTTCCAAGAACACATCTAGTAGCAACAAGAAATATTCCATCACTCCTGCTACAGCAGATAAAGTTACATCACCTAACCCATCAACATATATCGCTATGAAGTAAAATGATTATTACAACATTTTTGAATATATGAGGGGAGCTCATGCTAACATTTCACTATTTGAGGTAGCAATGTTAATGGGTTAGTGGGAACTGATTCTATAGGCACTCTCATCCCACGCCCTAGTAGGTAAAGTATTTTATTCTTCTCAGATAATGTCCAGTAACTCTCGCAATATGATCGAATCTATTGTAAATGCTGTAAATTTAAGTTCTAATGCTCACTACCCTCCATTTATGTTAACTTTTGAAAGTTTTGATTATATTTTTCACAATTGTTTGGTTGATTTTGGTACATCCATAAATTTTATGCCATTGTCAGTTGATAATAAAATAAATGGCAAAATGGGATAAACTGAGGCACAAATCATACAACTAGACAAATCACTTGTCCAAGTGATTGGTGAACTCAGAAATTTCCTTATTTGTTTTTCATTTTTTCATAGAGTTCACCAGTGTATAAATATCATAGTTGTGGACATTCCCGAAGCCTATGATTTACTGCTAAGCAGATATTGGTCCAAAAAACTCCAAGGATACTTTGTGATATACTAGTCTCATTTATAGCTTCCATACAAGGGCATAAATAATCAGATTCAAGTTGAAAGTGAGCCCTACATGAAGCGTACTGTGACACAACTTGAAGAAAATAATGAACCAATGGGATTTGTAGAAGTGATATTCAGAAATGTTTTCTTGAAGTAGATCATGGATGTTATTTCACATAGCCTTCACCAGTACCACCAAATACACAATTGGAACTCCTTCCTAGAAATCAAATTGGTTATAATGACCTTCGTAAAATAGATGTAGAAAGTACTAGTGTAGGACAACTCTAGCATTTATATTACTTAGATTTTGTATTTTGTTTGTTCGAAAACATGATAGGGCTATGGAACTGGTTGTATTTTATTAGATGCACAATAGAGAAAATATTTGATCTCTTTCCGATTGGAATTTGAGTGTACTAACAATGTCATAGAATACACAAAAATCATCTTGGGTTTGAAGAAATCCATCTACCTCAAATTTTGGGTTCTCAAAGAAATAGGTGACTGTGAAATCGTCGTGTGATAGGTACATAATACTATACACTGTGTCACATAATCTCAAGAGTTATCCACAAGAGGTATGACATCTGAGTTCATAATTCCAAGTGTTCAATATTCTTTTTGTTCCTAGAATACGTAACATTGTTGCTTAAACGTTAGGAAATGATGCTACTAGGTTGTCACCACTAATGGATGGATTTTATATTAAATTTATTTATAGTTCATTTGTTCCTTATAATATTACTAAAATTTTCATTTTCAATGACGACCAAAAAATACTGCATTTTATGGTGAACACTGATGTGTTCAGAGATCTAGTCATTGATGAAGATGAGCATGATAAAGTGTTGCATGAAACATCTCAAGCAAGCAAAAGAAACCCCATGCCTAAGGGTGTGGTGTCACTTGAAAAGCTATATGACCTGAAAAATCTCTTTAAGGGGTCTATAAACATGAAGACTCATACCTTGACTCCATCGCCAGAGAAAATAAATCTTGGTATGGAGGAAGATTTGAAGTTTGTCAACATTGCTAGTTGCTTCACACCTCAAGAGTGGAAAAATTTCATCAACCTTTTCAAGTAGAACCAAGATGTTTTCATGTGGACATATTATGATCTAAACAAATAAAACACATGAATAATATAGCATGTAATCCCAATCAAGGAAGGGGAAAATAGTTATCAGCAGAAGCTACATAAATTTCACCTAATCCTTGAACCCCTCATTCAAAAAGAGTTGAGGAAGTTTCTAGATGCCCAAATCATTTTCAAAGTGTGACATTCGATGTGGGTCTCAAATTTGGTTGTCGTGAGAATGAAGTATGGGGAAATGCACCTGTGCATGGATTTTCGCAATCCAAATCACTCCTTAGAAGGGGAAATTATTCAGTTTCATTGATGGAATAGATTCTACAGACAATATCAGGGTTTGAAATGTTTTCCTTGTTGGTTGGATTTTTGGGCTACAACTAGGTTTTGGTGTGAGAACCTGATATGCACAAAACCACATTTTGAAACAAGTGGGTATGTTTTATTTTAAGAGAATTCCATTTGGACTTATTAATGCATGTGCAACCTTTGAATGCATGACGGACATCACATTTCGCAGTTTCATTGGACATAACAAAGTGTTGTATCTTGATGAAAAACAATGTTTTTGAAAAGAATATCTAACCACTTACTACATTTGAAGAAAATTTTGAAGGGATGTCGTGAATATAGGATATCTCTTAATCCCAATAAGAGCATTTTTAGAGTGTTTGAGAGAAATACCTTGGGCCATATAATCACAAAGAGAAGGATTAAGGTGGACCCTAAAAGGGTTAGAACTATTACATAGATTCTCTTACTCGTAAATAAGAAATCCATTCGATCCTTCTTGGGGAAAATCAATTTCCTTTTCAAATTCATATTTGACTATGCTTATATAGTGAAACCACTACAAGAGATGATAAATAAGTATGTGATATACAAGTGATATGAAAAGGAAAAGGATGAATGTTCTCATATAAAGCAAGTGATTGCAGATGCACCAACACTATACAGTCCAAGCTTCAGCAAATATTTCCTACTATACACCTTCTCTTATGATACTTCTCTTGCTATCATTCTTACATAGAAGGATGATCATAATAACGAGTGGACCATATCATTCATGAGTGTCATCTTGCAAGGACCTGAACATAATCACCCAACTATTGATAAACAAGATTACAAAGTCTACAAGGTGGTAAAATACTTTTGACCTTATCTTTTGAAGAATCATTGTATTATCTTTGTGCCACAACCAGATGTCAGATCGTTGTTTTTTCAACAAGAGATGGGTGAAAGAAGAGAAAATTGGATGGAAAACTTACAGGAGTATGATATTTATTTCAAACTAGGTCACGCTATCAAGGGCTATGGTTTATTCCAGCTAGTAGTAGAAGAATCAAGTTCACCAGAAGATGACTCTTCTGGATGGGATACACACAAAGTTCAAGTCCGTGTGGATCAGGCTATTTTTTGTTCATAAGAATTTTGTCCATCACAATTATCATCTCCAATACTTGGGTGAGAAGACTGAATCTCTTCCTGTAAATGGCCAAGATTTGAAATAATATTTTCAATAACAGTCTAGGTTTGTGCCCTATTCTATGTACATATTTTGTTATTTTTATTTTTTTTCATGTTCAATATTTTGTTTTTTCTCTTCGTTCATGTGAATAAGCATCCCGTGTAAGTGTGTTTTTGGTTCCATTGTATGTGGAAAAATTGAAAAGAGTTTTGTCACATTGTAACATTTGGCTAACCTTCAATCCTTCTTATTAATCTTGGTTACACTTTTTTTCAGTGATGTTTTAACAAAAAATATGATCCTTGCATAAGGAAATCATTGTGTCAAACCATGAAATCCGTGTCTATTATAGAAACCTCATTCCTACACTCAGTTCTTTATGTTTTTGTGTTTTCCATGGTGATTCGATCAAGTAGAGAAGGACAAGGATCAAATCTAAAATGAGAAAACCTATATAAGAGGTTTTATATATGCTTCTCTAAAGGAACAACCTCTTCTTCTCTCAATAAGTCAAGATCCCTCTTCCACCCCATGCAAATGTTGATGCACTGTCCTATATAAAATAAATAAATATTAAAGGGTGATAGAAGAGAAAGGATTCCTGCACAAGGAGGTGAAGTAAGTAACTTTGTTGGGGTACTATCCATTCTCGTTGGTAGCGAAGCAATGCTTGTGTTATTGAAGTGGCTCCTCGGGGTTATTGTCTAGGTTTGTTAGTATCGAAGCAATACTAGAGATGTTAGGCCCCTATACTACTAGTGTAACCCCTTATTGTTATTAGTACAACCCACTTATGATATTGATGTACCCATGTAGTGCCCATATTGTTACTATTGTGCCCCATAGAAGCCCACTATTGTTATTATTATGCCCTTACATTAT
>APFE031256162.1:1821-12922 GCA_000404065.3 Pinus taeda | reverse complement strand
CATTAATGTGTTTTTCCTCATAAGCAACTTTGTTTGAGACATAAAAATTTGGTTTTATCAGCATTTTTGAAAATTTTTGAAAATTGACCCTAAAAAAAAAATCATTGTTAGAGTATCATCACTTTCATTTTGAAGCTATATTTTGCATGAAAATTTCATAGTAAATTTAGTAGTGACTGCCATTTTTTAAACATGTTCAAAATTAAGGCCTAAAAATTAGAACATCGTTCCAATATACAAACTTTTCGTTTTTAGCATTGTTTTTGATGTTTTTTTGGGGTTTTTTTGCCAGAGTTCCCGTTTTGAGTTGATAGTTCCAGTTTCAAAGTTTACATTGTTCAATGATTGTTTTGGAGCACATGGTATTGTGCACCTATAGTATTTTGTCGGTGGTATTATATGTAGATGGTTTTGGGGCACATGGTATTGTGCACCTATAGTATTTTGTCCGTGGTATTATATGTAATGGAGCGTATAAAAGGTTGGAAGGACTTCAATGTAAGGCAAGATGTGGAGGTGAGTTGTGGAGGCTCAATTCGTCAGATTTTGAACCATTATATGTTTGTTTAATGTTTTAAGTATCATGGTTGCAATGTCATATCTTTCCTATGCTGTAATAGTAAGATACTTGTTGTAAACGCTGTGTTAGGTAAACTTCACTCGGATAGAGTCAAAGTTGACGAGGTTAAACCATGACTAGGTTAAATAATGATGGTTTTGGGGCACATGGTATTGTGCACCCATAGTATTTTGTTCGTGGTATTATATGTGTTTATGGTTGTTGTTGATTATTTTTATATTTATTCCTCTCAGTAATTATTTATGTTATGCATGGGGTTTTTTGGCGAGAGTTTCCATTTTGAGTTTATAGTTCTGGTTTCAAAGATTACATTGTTCAATGATGGTTTTGGGGCACATGGTATTGTGCACCTATAGTATTTTGTCGGTGGTATTATATGTAGATGGTTTTGGGGCACATGGTATTGTGCACCTATAGTATTTTGTCGGTGGTATTATATGTAGATGGTTTTGGGGCACATGGTATTGTACACCTATAGTATTTTGTCCGTGGTATTATATGTAATGGAGCGTATAAAAGGTTGGAAGGACTTCACTGTAAGGCAAGATCTGGAGGTGAGTTGTGAAGGCTCAATTCTTCGCATTTTGAACCATTCTACGTTTGTTGCATCTTTTAAGTATCATGGTTGCAATGACATATCTTTTTTATGTTGTAATAGTAAGATACTTGTTGTAAACGCTGTTTTAGGTAAACTTCACTCGGATAGAGTCAACGATGACGAGGTTAAACCATGACTAGGTTAAATAATGATGGTTTTGGGGCACATGGTATTGTGCACCCATAGTATTTTGTTCGTGGTATTATATGTGTTTATGGTTTTTGTTGATTATTTTTATATTTATTCCTCTGAGTAATTATTTATGTTATGCATGGGGTTTTTTGGTGAGAGTTCCAGTTTTGAGTTTATAGCTCCGGTTTCAAAGTTTACATTGTTCAATGATGGTTTTGGGGCACATGGTATTGTGCACCTATAGTATTTTGTCGGTGGTATTATATGTAGGTGGTTTTGGGGCACATGGTATTGTGCACCTATAGTATTTTGTCTGTGGTATTATATGTAATGGAGCGTTTAAGAGGTTGGAAGATCTTCACTGTAAGGCAAGATCTGGAGGTGAGTTGTGAAGGTTCAATTCGTCGGATTTTGAACCATTCTATGTTTGTTGCATGTTTTAAGTATCATGGTTGCAATGGCATATCTTTCCTATGCAATAATAGTAAGATACTTGTTGTAAACGCTGTGTTAGGTAAACTTCACTCGGATAGAGTCAAAGTTGACGAGGTTAAACCATGACTAGGTTAAAAAATGATGGTTTTGGGGCACATGGTATTGTGCACCCATAGTATTTTGTTCGTGGTATTATATGTGTTTATGGTTGTTGTTCATTATTTTTATATTTATTCCTCTGAGTAATTATTTATGTTATGCATTAAATTTCTTAACAACTAAATATAAAAATAACGAGCAACGTGAGCCCAATGTGTTTCAAACTCAAGACCTCTCGCTATGATACCACTAGTTGGAGCGAGAGGTCTCGAGTTCCAAACACATTGGGCTCTCATTATGGGGAAGATTGTTGTGCTCCTTGTTAATGGCGGTGTTTTTGTGGATCCGTTAACTCTAGCAATGTGTCCTGAGCGTCTTGGTGTGACGGCAATCTTGACTCCAAGAGGCTAGGATAATTGTTATTGTTGGAACGTTGAGGAAAATGGTGGGTTTTTATAAATAAAAAGAAAGTAGGAAACATAGTGGTTGAAGAGCCCTTAGAAATAAATGTTAATATTACATAGTAAAAAGTGTAAATATGCATGTTTTAAGTATCATAGTTCCAATGGCAAATCCTTGGTGAAAATTTGTAATAGTAAGATACTTGTTGTAAACGGTGAGATAATTGTTATTGTTGGAACATTGAGGGAAATGGTGAGTTTTTATAGATTAAAAACATAGGGAACAGAATGGTTGAAGAGCCCTTAGAAATAAATGTTAATATTACATAGTAAACAATGTAAACATATATTATTTTAATGGCATGAGACTATGATGAACAAGGTTATGGCAATCTAGAGAATTCCAACCCTCTTTAAAATTCACCCATAATTTTGCCCAATCTACGAAATTGACAAATTTTTAATATCTTTTATAACCAATTTCATTAAATGTAACAAATTGATATTTTTTTTGAATTAAATTGGCTAAACTTGGAACTATAGTATAAAGAGCAAATTCTTTTAAAAAAATAGCTTGAGCCTAAATTTAATTTTTTTTTTAGCAATTTGTCAGAATTTGGTAATCATAATGTAGAGAAACTCTTTCACAAAAATAGCTAGAACCCAAATCTAAACAAAAGAAATCATCAGCATTACTCTTTTGTACTTCAAAGTGCTAGACAACAATCTATTTTACCAGCTTAACAGTGGTTAAATTTGAGAGGCCTAATTTCTTGTACTTGCGGCCCCTTAGATTTACAAGCTGTTGCAAAAATAAAGATTCTGAATCAAATATTGTAAGGCACATTCGGTAGATACCACACTGTGATTTTGAGCGTATTTGTTCTGAACTGCAACAACCTCCATTATTTGATTTGTTTAAACATAGCTAAAAAATTATTTACTCTACATAATAGGTCCCTGTCTCTAAAACTTCAAACAGCTTAGCGAAACAACCATTAAAATGAAAACAATTAACGCAAGATTGTTGGCCTTCTACAGTTAAAAGAAAACAAAAACAGAGGCTTCAATCCAATGCTAAACAAGGAGGAAAACAAGTGGGTATCAATACCTTATCTGGGGTGCTGCACTGTAGCCTCTCTTTCTGATTCCGCGTTCAGTGATCCAAATGGCGATTCAAATGACATGAAAGACTTCCGTAGTTTAGATGAAGTAGTCGTACCAGGCAACTGTTAACTTGCTCTCCAATGGTCTTAGCTTCAGATTTTGACGTTGTTCATTCTCAGCTCTGTCAAGTTGGGTTTCCTCATGAGAATGCTAAGGCGACTTGGCATCCACATTGTTTTCTGACTCAATTTTAGAAGGATTTTCACATGAAATGCGTTTATTCTGTTGGGTGTCGAGGATTTCCGTAGTGGAGGATCCAATGCAGATCGTATTCGAATGGATTTACAGTGTTAAAATGTTAAAATACTCTACGGAATGCAAATTTGATTGGCACGGTACTGTTCATCCTACTGCTCCGAATGAAATCCTTGGCACGGTACAGACTAAAAGACATGTCATGTGAAAATACGTCGGAAATTCAGTCGGAAAACAACGTGGATTTGAAGTCGCTTTCGACTTCTCATGAGGAAACCAAACCTGACAGAGCTGAGAATAAAGCTCCTGCTGTTCACCCTGATGAACAACCCTCAAAATCTGAAGCTCGGACAACTGGAGAGCAAATTAACAGATATCGTGATACGACTACTTCCTTTGAACTCGGAAAGCCTTTTTTGTTAATTGAATCGCCACAATGGCTGGCCAAAGAATGCATCACTGAACTCAGAATTTGAAAGGGAGGCTACAGTGCAGGCAATGCATGTAAGGTACTTTGTTCTTTTCCGTGTTTAGCATTGTGATATTCAACCACTATTTAGCTGGTGAAATGGATTGTCGTCTAGAATGGATCATTTCTTTTGCTTAGATTAGGGTTCCAGTTATTTTTGTGAAAGAGTTTTCTCTTTTACATCATATTTATCGAATTCCGCAAATTTTGCTTAAAAAAAAAACTAGAAAGTAAAAAGTTTGATCTTTATATCATAGTTACCAAATTTGCTCTATAAAAAAAACTAGAAAGTAAAACTAGAAAGTAACACTGTGACTTTGTGCCAAGACACCGTTTCGCTAGTATGTTATCTTGTAACCAATTTTTTAGGGTCCGGCGACTTTGTCATTTTGTACTCACCACCAAGGTTCTAGTCCTGGCTTCATGTATTTGGGGCTAATTACATGTCATTTGTATTGTTGGCTAGAATCAAGTCATTATACGTCATGCAGAGTTCTGCCCAGAATCATAATCTGCATGTTTGAACCATGATTCTGGACGCCATTCAGAATTCCACCAATGCTTAAACCATGAAAGTTACGGGACAGTATTTGCTCAGTTCCAATTGTACCTCAGTCTGCTCCACTTATATCAAGCTTTCGTGACTCGGTCGCATCCCACAGTACATTTGCTTCCATGATGTCAGATACCATGACAAGGCACTTAGCTCGTAATTCTGACTTGCTTGTTCACAGCAACCATACAACTTTTCTTTCCAACCCTTTCCCCACGGTTCCAATTGTTCCTCAGTCTGGTACACTTATATCAGAGTACATTTGCTTCCATGACGTCGGATACCATGACAAGGCACTTAGCTGGTACTTATGATTTGCCTTTTCGCAATATACATACTGCTCATTTGCCTTCCTACCCTCGCCCTATGTTGCCTTCATTCCTCAACTATATCACAGAGTGCAGTTAACCCAGAGACCATTTCGACTGGTTTTGATGATCTAGGAAGGATGCCCATGTTGGAATTTTTATGGTGAATTCCATAACACAAAATATCATAGAACAACTCTCTGATATGATGGAATTTTCTGCTGAATTCCTTAACAAACAAACAACACAAAACTGCTCTGTTTTTACACAGAAAACTGATAATTTTGTTTTCTAGACTTGGTGTTGTAGCAACAGGATTCCGGTGTTGCAGCAACAGGAAAAACACTCTGTTTTTAATAACACAGAAAAAACAGAAAACTGTGTTGCTGTAACTGGTGTTGCAGCAACACGATTTTGACGTTAAGTCACTTTAAGAAGTTGGGCGTCAAAATCACTTATGAATTTATAGTGAGACAATTGACGCTTGGTGTAACAGAAACTAAAGATGAGAAAAACAATAAACTTGTATTTCTTAAACACTAAAACAGTTGATACAAATTCGTCTTCCTCTTAACAGAGGGATAACAGCAGAAACACTTCAGTTCCACAAATCTATGCTTAAGAGCATCTTCCTCTTAACAGAGGGATTCACCAAGGAACGCTTCTGTTCCACACAAATAACATCTACCTCTTAACAGAGGGATTTCAACATGCCTGCCTCAGAGGCACACTGTTGTGTCTACACTGCTGTATAGGCACTCTGTCTCAGCATTGTATTACATCAACTCTATCTCAACACTGTTGTGCATAGAGCTTCATTCATGTGAGCTATGCTGCTGCACATTCTTTCTCAAAAACACAGAAATTACATTTCAGCACTGTTGTGCTGTATTGCAGAGAGATTAACGCTGTTGCCGCACACTCAGAGAAATAGAACTGTTGTTCTTTTTTGCTTGATTAATCTGCCTGATCTCACCGCTGCTTGATGTATATATAACAAAACAAATATCTGAGCTTAATAATAAACTAAACAAAATATCTGCTGTTGTTTATCTTTGTATTTATTGCAGAAGAGGCAGTGATGATTTTCTCGGTGGAAATAAGTCGGTTGCAGGGGAATTTATTTCTGCACATTTAATGCTGATTTAAAGTGCAAAAATATCAGAAGATTTTTCCGGCTTCCAGATAACTGCTGAAGATCAGATTCTATGAATTTAATGGACATCAATGTGCAAAATATCAGCAGTGACTTTGCGGCATTGAATAGGCTGGAACATTTACGGGAAATCAGATTTCTGTCCAGCTGTTCATTGTTTGCAGTTGGAATTAATTTCCAACACTCCCCCTTAATTTCAACTGCTGGGTTATTAGTCATACGCAGACACTTCATCAAAAATTCGAAACTTTTCTGATCCAATGGTTTGGTCAGAATATCAGCAACTTGCTCCTTCTCTTCTCTCATGGCAGATGTAATTTCATATCTCTTCCCTATAGGAAGATCCATCTGATAGAGTTCTACCAGGGTCTTCATCAAATCTTCAATCTCTTCCTCTGTCATATTGACAAGGGTGTTGGCAGTAAAGCCCATCTCAGCCATCTTGGCAAGAGTTACATATCGAACTCCATATTCTTTAAACAAATCTTCAAGGAACTTCAATTCCTTCCTCCCATTCATGGGTTTTGTCCATTTCCTATCTTCAACTGCATTTTTTAAATGAACAGAGTCATCAACATGACTAGATAAAGAAAACAAAGAATTTGTACCTTCATTTGTTGCTTCTTGTGGTGTGCTTGGAGAAGCACATTCAATTCTCCTCAAGGGTGCGACTTGCTGCCCTTGTGTTGGCGCTGCTGTTTGGGGATGCATTTCAGCCATCTCCTCATCATCTTCATCATAAGACAAACAGTTTTTATCATTCATTGTTTTCTCTAAGCTTTCATCATAACCTTCTTCCTCAATGAAATGAGGTTTTACTGTCTTTACTTTCTGCATGCCTTGATAGGCTGTCTTGAGAGTTTCCCATGCTTCTTTGGATGTCGTAGTTGCTGCTATCCTTGGAAACACACTCTCATCCACTGCTCGATACAAGAAGTAGAGGGCCAAAGCATCCTTCTTCTTATAGTTCTTCAACAACTCTTTCTCTGCTTGAGTTAAGCTATTAAACTCATTTTTATCTGTTGGTTCTTCAAAACCATCCTCAACAAATTGCTGTAAATCTTGTGAGGTAAACAGGGCTCTCATAACTATTGCCCAATAGTCATAGTTTTTCCCATTCAATAGTGGGAGCTGAGTATTAAACATACTCATGCTAGTGCTGACGCTGGCCATTCCTTGCACTTTAAACTATCCTTCAAATACAGTCTAGTATTTAAATAACTAGCTGTATATTTAAAAATAACTGAGAAATACCTTGGATCCTTTCTTGACTGTGTCTTCACTCTGCTGGAGAAGTTGTTGCAGCAAGAAATCTTCCTTCAGCTTCTTTGACGCCTTCAAAGAGCCTGGACTAGCTCTGATACCATGTTGGAATTTTTATGGTGAATTCCATAACACAAAAGATCATAGAACAACTCTCTGATATGATGGAATTTTCTGCTAAATTCCTTAACAAACAAACAACACAAAACTGCTCTGTTTTTACACAGAAAATTGATAATTTTGTTTTCTGGACTTGGTGTTGCAGCAACAGGATTCTGGTGTTGCAGCAACAGGAAAAACACTATGTTTTTAATAACACAGAAAAAACAGAAAACTGTGTTGCTGTAACTGGTGTTGCAGCAACACGATTTTGACACTAAGTCACTTTAAGAAGTTGGGCGTCAAAATCACTTATGAATTTACAGTGAGACAATTGACGCTTGGTGTAACAACAACTAAAGATGAGCAAAACAATAAACTTGTATTTCTTAAACACTAAAACAACTGATACAAATTCGTCTTCCTCTTAACAGAGGGATAACAGAAACACTTCAGTTCCAACAAATCTATGCTTAAGAGCATCTTCCTCCTAACAGAGGGATTCACCAAGGAACGCTTCTGTTCCACACAAATAACATCTACCTCTTAACAGAGGGATTTCAACATGCCTGCCTCAGAGGCACACTGTTGTGTCTGCACTGCTGTATAGGCACTCTGTCTCAGCACTGTATTACATCAACTCTATCTCAACACTGCTGTGCATAGAGCTTCATTCATGTGAGCTATGCTGCTGCACATTCTTTCTCAAAAACACAGAAATTACATTTCAGCACTGTTGTGCTGTATTGCAGAGAGATTAACGTTGTTGCCGCACACTCAGAGAAATAGAACTGCTGTTCTTTTCTTCTTGATTAATCTGCCTGATCTCACCGCTGCTTGATGTATATATAACAAAACAAATATCTGAGTTTAATAATAAACTAAACAAAATATTTGCTGCTGTTTATCTTTGTATTTATTGCAGAAGAGGTGGTGATGATTTTCTCGGTGGAAATAAGTCGGTTGCAGGGGAATTTATTTCTGCACATTTAATGATGATTTAAAGTGCAAAAATATCAGAAGATTTTTCCGGCTTCCAGATAACTGCTGAAGATCAAATTCTATGAATTTAATGGACATCAATGTGCAAAATATCAGTAGTGACTTTGTGGCATTGAACAGGCTGGAACATTTAGGGGAAATTAGATTTCTGTCCAGCTGTTCATTGTTTGCAGTTGGAATTAATTTCCAACAGCCCACACATTTTCAATCGCTTTTGGATGGTGCAGAAGGATCTGAGGCCCATATATTAACTGAGGAGAAACCTAATGAATCAAGCAAGAGGAAAAGGAAGCCTTTTATATTCACTGAGGAGAAGCCTACTGGTTCAAGCAAGATGGAAAGGAAGCCTTCTTTGGATCTGAAACTGTAAAACGCATGTAAAGGGAACATTTTCTTCATATTTCATCTTGTTCATTCTTTTTTTGTTTCCTCAGCATTTGAGGATAAATTTGCAGTCACCATTTGAAAGTAATAATGGTAATACTATGCTAAATTATATTTTTTCCACTTTATTGGTCAATGACAAAAATCCTAAAGAGCCACGCAGTATTTGGGAGATTCAACTATTTAACTATTTTGCACTTTTAGTTAATTTCACATTTACTCATTACTACATCTAAGGCACTTTGATTTGTTTTCCACAGAACTGAGAACTCTGTGGAAACCCTCAATTTGAGCGCTTAGAGGCTTCCGAAGAATTGCATAAAATTCATGAATTACATGTAATCGAATTCAGGAATGAAATGCTTGTAGAACTGGGAACTCTGTGGAAACCCTGACCTGGAGCTTTGGAAGAATCACATGTAACAAAATTGACGTGTGGGTCACTTCTATTCTGATTTGAAGAAGTTAAAGTTACTTCCATCAAGTGATGTCCGCATCTGTGTCTAGTTTCTGTATTTGCAAAGGGTTAATCCAGATGATGTATTGTCCAGATGTCCCTCAACTAAGCGGTGGAAAACAAATGAAATTCTTTAATTTCACATTTACTCATTACTACATTTACTCATTACCACATCATGAATTTGATAGCTAGAGGCCCAGGTCTAGTTTTGGGCACTTATTATTTCAGCAAAACTCCAACTTCTGACTTTACACTTCTGTACAGTCAAATTCCACATGCAACATTTAATCTAAACACTGGTTTAATATATTGTCAAGTAGAGCATAACATATAACATAGGATGCCTGTGTTGGATGCTACACCAGCCTTGACACGTCACTGTGTGTATCAATATTGCATTACCACGTATTACTCTCATAATCATCATATATATCATCATATATATTCAAGTATTGATGAATGGATTCTCAAACGTGTCTAGACCTTTGTATTGTGGGTATGCTTACTTGATAGTGGTATTTGATATATGGGTTTTAATTTATTATAATCTATATAATATGTAATATTGGGTGGATTAATTACTTAAATATGTTTTAAGTTTTGAAGTTATTTTTAATTATGAATGGAGATTCTATTGAATAATATCTAGGTTTTGAATAATGTGCATAATTTATAACTTTTGTAGCCACTATGAAAGGAAAATCAATTACATATTTTCGAACTATAAATGCAATGGATAGAAACTGTTTTGAACAATATATTCGTAAGCTATCATTTATGTAGTTACCATGAGAGGAAAATCAATTACATACTTTCAGGGTAATAACTTTCATATGAGTAAACATATCAGGTATGGGAAGACAGAATAATCACATGGTAAGAATTGAAGTGAGAAAATAATCACAAAACCAACTTAATTTCTAGTGGGAATATAATATCTTGTTTAGAAGTAGACTTTATCGCTCTAATACCTTCCATGTTTAGCTGCCCATAGGGTACACGAAATGCATGCAATCAGAAATTATTTAAAAATACATTTCTAAGCTAGAGCTCTATGCTTATTTCCTTATTACAATAATGCAGATTTAGAACATTCCTAATGAGCTAAGTTAATACCTTAATCTGTTGGAACATTCCTACTAAGTCTATCTATGCACTCAGCTGCAAGCAACAATACTATTAATTGGTCTCCTCCTCATAGAAAAAGCAGCACTTCATTCTTAGATCTGAAATGATGCAGTGTCATGGGTTCATAATAAAACTGTAAATAAATACACAATTGTGATGGTCAGATATAATAATATAATTCTCAACTACATTAATAGGAACTCTTAACTTAACTTTGAAATATTAGAAATGACTAATAAGTTGAAATTCTCAATGGTGCCTAGTTCAAATATGCTATTTTGTTACTTGACATTTTTTTTGAAATTTTGCTATATAAAGGTATTTAAAAATAAAACACAAACACTGCATCCTTGGCCTTAGGAGGAGAACAATACCTTATCAGTCTTTCCACTCCTTGACTGGTACTTCATAGCCCCACCCTTCTCGGAGCCAATAAGGCCTCTGCTCATTCCTTTCTGCCATGTGTTTGGCCTTTACCATGCAGTGTTATAAAATTTAATTCCCCAAAATATTTTGGCATTTCATTTATTTTTATAGTGATTTGATTCATTTAATATAAAAGAAGTGCCCCTTCCAATTAATTCCATGGAAGGGGCACTTTTTTTATATTAAATGAATCAAATCACTATAAAAATAAATGAAATGCCAAAATACTTTGGGAAATTAAATTTT
>APFE031256156.1:9413-44245 GCA_000404065.3 Pinus taeda | reverse complement strand
ATACCCCTTAATTGTATCCAAGGATTGTAGCCATTAGACTCCTAGGAAGCAATTCAATTCCTTGGTTATCTTACAATGAATAAAATTATGGGTACTTCCCAAATCAATCAACATTATAACCTTTTTATTCTTGATATGCCCTTCTATCTTGATAGTTTTAGGAATGGTAATTCTAGCCAATGCATTAGAAGATACGGTTGGATTCATTTCTTATTTTCTAGGGTTTGTTCCTGGTGTATATCCTCTTGTTTTGACATTTCTTGTTCCTTTTCTTCTTCTTCTTCACAATATATGTAAAATAATTTCTTCTCAGCACACTTATGACCTTTACTGTATTTGCTATCACAATTGTAACAAAGCACTTTTGCTTTTTTTCTTCCAATTGTTGTGGTGTTAACTCTGTAGGTTGTGGATGGCTAGGGGCAACAACTCTTCCATCTTTATGATTGTGAGTGGTCGGTTTCATTGTTTCCATAATTTTGCTTTCCATTTTTCATGCCAACTTGAATGCCTTCTCTAATGAATCTGGTTGCCAAAGGTGAACTTCGTGTTGGATGTTATCTTTTAAAGTCCCTATGAACACATCAATCCTATGCTCCTCTGAAATATCTTTTACCCTTATATTCAATTTTTTGAAGTCCTCAATGTTCTCCATCATTGAACCCTTTTGTTTGAGATTTATTAATTGGCTAAAAAAAGTGTTGCTTTTTGTATCTTCATAATGTGCTATCATTTCATCCGTAAAATAGTCCAAGTGACAATTTGTTTATGAGAGAAAAGCCATCAATACCATACAAACTGATTTGGTTCCAAATATAAAGTTGCAATGCATACAGTTTATGTGTTTTGCACATTGTGGAGATCAAAAAATTGCTCCATATGTAGTATTCATGTTCTGAGATCCTTGCCGTCAAACTTCCTCATATCGATCTTTGGAACATGGTGGTTCTTCTATCCAATGTTAGAGTCTATGAAATCATGATTAACATTTATTTTGTTCTCATAATGAGTTTCCTCTACTACCTTTTCACCATTAATAAGCATTTCTTGTAGAAAATGTGTCAAATCTGTCTTCAAATCTTCCATGCCTTTCTTTAAATCATCCATCTTAGCTTCCACACCATCCATCTTAGCTTCCACGCCATTCATATTAGCTTCTATGCCTTTCTTTAAACCATCCATCTTAGCTTCCACGCCTTTCTTTAAACTACCCATCTTAGCTTCTACAACTTTCTTTAAACCATCCATCTTATCTTCCATGCCATACATCTTAGCTTCTACGTCTTTCTTTAAACCATCCATCTTAGTTTCTGTTACTTTTTGTGCGAGTGAAATTTGTTGCACTTGGTCTGGTAATTTTGATATATGATGTTGCATTTCTACCTCTTCTTCATGAGTCATGCTAGAGATTTCAAGTTCCTTACTAGGTGTTTCCATTTTCTTTCTTCAGGGCATCAATCACTATTCCCTTTGAACTCCTTTAAACTAATTTTTCAAACCAATCTTATGAAAAAAAAAAGCTACACACTTTTTTCACTTTGTAGGAGCTTGATATTGAATCTGATGTATCTCTGTAATTTCGGATCTCCAAGCTCTGAATTTCTTGTTGTGGTAACCCTATGATTAGTCTTTCTAACCTTGTAAGTCTGGTCAAGATTGGATTCTCCAATGAAGAGTTATGCCAAATCTCCCACGATGACCTGAGTATAGATGGGTTCAGTAGAGTGAACATCTACAATGTGCCGCAAGTCACTGTTTCAACCTTAGGTTCTGAAAATGATACCCAAAAATCTAAAGTTCATCCTCTTTCTGTGAATTCTTACGGAAATTCAATTTGATGCTCAGTGAAAAAGTTATGATGATTTTGCCAAGGTGACCTGTTTGGAATGTAATTCTGGGGTCTACAAAATCCTTAACTTCCTCATATTATATCATAGAAAATATAGCGAGACATGATATGAAACTTGGAGCTGAGGTTTAGACCAATATCTTATCAAATGGGCTTTTTTTAGCTTCCAAAACTTTGCAGCGAAAGATTTATAGCGACAATTCGATGATGGCTTGTTTTAGATGAAATTCTGGAGCTTGCACAAACCCTAACATCCTCACATCATATCTCCCAAAATAGAGCAACCCAATATCTTAAATTCAGACCCGAGCTTTAGCGAGATCATCTCAAATGGGGTTTTTTTTAGCTTCTGAAACATCACATAAATAATGTTATAATGAAAATCCCATGATGTCCTTTTTGGAATAGTGAAACCCTAGAATTCAAAGCCCTGATACCAAATTTTATGAAACCAGCTCATAAAAAGATAGAAAAGATTGATCAATGCTTAGAATTCAACCTCTTCGAGGGAGAAACCTTCTTTCTATTATGCAAATGAACAATTCTTGGATGATTCGAATGACAAAACCTCCTTTTTATATATAGGAGTCTAAGGGGTCACAATATAACCAAGCTAGCCTAACAATAATAATATAAAGGCACAAAAATAACAATAGTGGGATTCTATGGGGCACAATAATAACAATATGGGGACAATAGGGGCACAAGAATAACAATAAGGGATACAACGATAATAGTAATGGGGGGGTCACTAGTATTATAGGGACCTAACAATCATCAATGTTTTGTATCGGTGCATTATTAGTTTAACCTGACACCCATTTTTTGAATGTTGATTGCCGGAGAAAATAACCAAACTCGATGATTTGTTACAATTACTAAACAATTTAATGTCGTCTACTATTCATAGCAGTGTCCAATTCACAAAGGACATGCTCTCTGACATCCAATCATGTTTACAAAATGCTAAAGGAAAAATTGATTTCTTGGAGCTAGAGTCTCAATTCCACCGAGATGAACTACATGAACTACAAAAGAAGAAATTTGACCCTGTTTTTTTCATAACAATGTTTTTTGCGAGTGATCATCATTCTGGGAATGATTAGATTAATGCAGTCATTTTAGAAGAAAATTTGGATGCAGATAAAATTCCTGATGTGAAAACTGTTATAAGACCATGGGAAGAAATTACTCATAATAAACACAAACCTAGTTTGAGATATAATGTCCTAGATGTTTCTTCTCACATTCCAAATTTTTCTAAACCAATACAATTTCGAAGTACTAGATTTCTGTATGGTGTTGTTCCAAAACAAGCTAATAGATATCAACAATGTAACAGAGTTGGGCATGTGAAATATCAATGTTTTGATCTTCACCAGTGTGAGCATTGTGGGAAGTGAAATCACCTTACAAATAGATGTTCCAGGAAGAAGACTATTACATGAGAGAAGATAAATTTGGGATTGATTGTTTCTTTGGATTGGATGAAAACATCCAAGAAGATTTCTAGGTCATATTAAAGAATATGTTTGAGAGTGATGACCAACCTTTCAATGGTGAAGAATACTTCTCACTTTGTATCCAAGAAGGGGGGAATTATTGATGGTCTACTATAGGTTCAAGTTCGAGATTAAAAGCAAGTCTAAGTTAGAGATCTACATTGAGCCTAATCCACAACCTACACCAGTTAGAGCCAGAGTTGTGATACTTCAACTTTCTATTGATTGAGTTGATTGAGTTGTTTGTGAACGAGCACTTCCATATTTGTAATTGTTTCAAGAACTATTGTGTTAGTTCTAGAGTTTGTGGTCAGCTTAAAACCACATGTTTTGTTTGTTCTAAGATCTTCTATGAAGATTCCAGAGTTGGCATTGGTTGAGACGTTGAGTGCTACCATATGGGTTTGTGGTCATCTTGAAAAACCATTTCTTGAGAAACATTCAACTCTTGACTGAGATGCATTTATGCATCTTTAGCTCTCATTCTTCGACTTTGATACATCCATTTAGTTAAGGGGGAATGTTAGACACCTAATCCTCGAGTTGTGATTTAGGTTATGGCGTGTTAAGGTTATTGGTTAAAGAATTTCAGGAAGACCCAGAAAATGAACCCAATAGTTTATATATTTATTTATATGTACATCATGTAGATCATTCTTTGAGTTCAATTAATATATGTTTGATTTTGTTCCTAATTTGTGTGTCTTACACAAATTCATGTGCCTATTGCTGAGCACAATTATGACTTTAGGTGTCTTGGCCTCCACCTTCATGGCCACTGTGCATGCATTTCCAAGGAGCCACGTTGCACGAAGGATGGTGATACCAAGGTTTTGAACACTGTACACTGGAGATAGATGGATAGATAGAAGGGAAACCCAACCCATGTGTAGATGTAAAGAAAAGTGATGTCCCAAATTCAATATTCCAACACCGAGCAAAGGAGAAGAGAAACATGAGGGCAAAACATACACTACAAATTGGACAATTCTTTAAAATTCTTACAACACTTGACCAACCATGTGATCATAACCCATCAATTCTAATTGTTTAAACCAATGAAATTTAGAATACATAATAAGGATATAGTAGCAAAGATAAGGAACTTAATAATTTGCCTCATATGCATGCCCCTCCTTGACTCATTTGTTATTTATAGGGAGGATAATGTAGATGAGATAATTTTAGGCACATTGGGCTCCAAACATAGAGAGAAACACATTGGCCTATGAGAATACCAATAAAGATAGCTAATGTTGAAGTTTATTCCTTCTTTCTGTTATTTTTTCAAGTGCTAAACTTTCTATCGCTAAGTATCTAAACCATCACTCAAGTATACAAAAATCATTGCTCGATTAATGCCATGAATCACTAGGCTTGTAGCAGAGAAGTAGAAACTAATTTCCTAAGAGGGAAACTAATTAGTCATTAGATGGCCCCTTGTTTCCAGTGACAACCTCAGTGAATCTCATTTGCAAACGGGGTATGTGTTTTATCCACCATAAATGTTTCATAAGACTTCAATTCTGACTAAAGTAAAATGTAGACAAAACTCATGTCATGGTAAATGAGCATTGAAATCTTACATGCTTGTGCATGTAGGGGACCAACTAAGCTTCCCTTCATAAATGATTTTCATGCAAGTGGGTTGGTGGGCTCGCCCCAACCTCCTGTACTCCATTAATGTCCACAATGAAAGAAAACAAACAAACAAACAATAAAACAACCAACATATTTTAATTTATTATTATTCTAACAACATTATTTTAAAAATAAATGTAATTTATTATTTTTTTTTTTGTTTGTTTAATTAAAAAAGCTTTATTAATATTTTATTTTATATAATTTTTTTATTAATATACTCATTATTTATTTAAAATGTAAATAATTTTTGTCATTTTGTATGATAATTTGTGATATAGAACTTCTACTGCGAAATATAATATTGAAATATGTTGAAAATTATAAACATGAATATTTTATATATTATAAAAAAGTTGGAAAACAACTTTTTAATAAACCAATTAAACTAATAAAACGATTTAATCTCTTATATATCTTTGAGTTTAATATATCATACAAGAATTGATAAATATGCCTGAGCCTCTATCATGTGCAATTTATGTAAAAATAATTATCAACCTAAGGAAATTGTAATAAATTTTAATGCAAGTTTGTATCCATACTCGACACCTTATGCGCCAAAAAAAAATTATTTATTATTTATTACATGCATTATGTTTAAGGAATAATGATTTTATAGTATTTATATTATTTATATTATTTTAAATAAACCATTTTTTTATATTTTTCTTTTTTTTGGTTGTGCTTCACAGACACTTTTGTCAACGAGTGGTCGCTACATCTACGGAAAAATCTACATCCATGGCCGGAAAAATTTACATCCATGGAAAAATCTGAGTTGATCGACCCCGAAGGGAATCTAGCCTCGCAGGCCACTAGCAAGGCCTAACCCCAAGGTCTTCGAGCAAAATGGACCCTATGACCTCCCAAATGGCGAAGCACTGATTTTGACTAATTGAGCTAACCCTTGAAGCTATATTTAAATAAACAATTTTTTATATATTATAATATTATATATATATATATATAATATATATATATAAACCGCTTGCCTACTGTAATATGGTTTTTGGAAATGATTTCTTTGTTACAATGGTTCTTGAAATTATTTTATATGTATGTAAACATATCAATGATTATATCTATATATATATATAATATGAATTATTATAGAATTTAACAATTTACTTAGGTAAGTTTTAATAAAGGAACATCGTATGTTAAAATGGCGATTATATATTGTTCTGAATAAAGTTATTGGAAATGCTCAAGGTATTTTTTGATATTAAAAAAAATGGGTTCAAAAACGGTTAATAATGTAAACATTTCATAAAATCACATTATAATGGATATTTTTTATAATGTATTACTTTTTGTATTGAGGGTTTTTTTATCAGAGTTTTTTGGCATAAAGCACATAAGTTAATTGTAACACCTACACAAATATTTACTTTGTTATTAAGTTTTACTTATTATATCAATATTTTACTTTGTTTAACATATATTGTTAAAGAATTAAGGCAGAGAAGCCAAAACTTATCTTGTTCTTTATTAATAAAGAATTTAAATAGTTTGTCAAAAGAGCTGAAAGAAATTGTTAATTAACTCCTGAGATAGTTACAAAACAGTTTTTCTCATATGTTCCTTAGAAGGGGGGAAAGAGTGGAAGGGGAAAGGAGAATAGGGGGAGAGCAAGAAAAATGTTGCCCAAAGTTTCCTACAGTTGGACGAAAATAGCCAGTGGGAAAAACTATTGACTACAGTTGGATGGTATGGGATTTGAGGTTGGACTATGTCCTGAGGCCCTAGGTACCTCATTGCAACAAACTTATTGATTGTTAGGAGCCAGAAGAGCGCAGAGGTAGATTTTGGACGTAATTGCTAGATCTAAGGCTGGGATGAGAGATCTTCCAAGAACAGGAAGGAGTTACATGATAATAAATAGGGAATTGAATAAATAATAATGTGCTTATTAAATATTGACTCACTTACGTGATTATAAATAGGAAAGGAAAGACAAGTAACTAATGTTGTGCTTCTTAAATATTGATTGAAATGATTCACATTCATGAACGAATACATGAGCAATTGAGCAACATAATAGTGTTGGATAAATATTGTCTTTCTGATTTATATCCATATGACTTTGAATGATTACAATGTACAGGTTACAGTTTTCACATTTCTTCAAAATTCATATGAATCCATGCTAGAGTAATAATATACCTATGGCTTAACAGAGTGAGATACAACCTATTGTTCCAAGTAGGGAATCTATGGAGTAGCATCGTGATAGTTTAAATCATGGAATTTTTTTTTAGATATACAATGCATACATTGGAATAAGTCACCATTATTCATACCCAAATATAAAATGTTTTAAAGAAATTAAATGTCAATCAAACCGACTGATAAATTCAACTAACATGCAACCCATCGATATGAACTAATAAAGCAAAGCATCATAATCAGATTAGGCTAAAACTGTAACATTCCTTGAATAAAAATGATAGTCAAATCGTAAAGGTTCTCGTGGCCCTCGGGTGGTTTTTGAAGGAAAACCTGAGAGTCAACTGCCCTAGATTTCAACCATTAACATTGATAATTCAAAACCGTTAACAAAATTCCAAAAGCAAAGCTAAATAATTATGTTACATTATGGAAATCGTAAAATAGGGGTAACCCTTATAGTCCATGTCTTATCGGCTCATAGAAGCATTTGTTTTCAAAATAATGAAACAAGAAATATAACCCTGGCCCATCATGGGCTTTATGGATTAACATCGGTCTGAACCATGGCCTATGGACATGCTTCCTCGAGAGAAAACAAGTTAAAACTCAAAAGAAGGAAACCACTCTCGGATAAGTGGAATCTGAATGCATTAATTTCGCCAGAAGACTTGACTTTAGAAACCAACCTAAAACCAGAGGAAAACAAGCCATGTAAGGAAGACCCCTTATACTCCAAATCCTTTTTCGGAAGCGGTTGTTGAGAACCTACCTACAATGCATAGATACCAGTTTTTGAAAATTTTAGGCAGTGTGAAAAAATGAACAATTTCATTACAAATTACTTAAGGGTTCCAATATTACCTTTGATGAGGGAGCTCTCGGTGGAAAGAAGCTGCGGAGACCAGGAAGCCCTATAGCATTTGTTAAGTGGCTCATGACAATCAAAGCCAAGCTAAAACACCCCCAAGTAATTACTTTGGGACAATACCTTTGAGAAGGCATGGGTTTTTCATCCTCATATCTACAGGGTGTGCATTCCAGCAAGCCCATGATCTATCTGTCATAGAAAAATAGATATGTATAAGAAATTGCCTCAACAGAAAAGAAACAAAATGGAAACAATTCAAGGTAGTCACTGAAAGGAATTTTTTCCATGTTTTGTCACCTATCTTCTTGCTAGACCTTGCCTATAAGGAGCCGACCAGTGTCAAAATTTTTCTTTAACCCTCTTTTGGGGATGCAGAACTAAACCTCCGAGTTTCATATAGCATCAAATGAAGACCATGTACAATGAAATACCAGAAAACAACCATGCAAATAGTATCTGAGCAGGAGAATCATTGGATCACTATGCTCTGATCCTACGGCGGAAGAACTATAATGTGACTCAAGGCTCTGGATCATTCTATCGAGTTAGCCAGAGCTTATAATAGTCAATAAATGTCGAGCTACAAATGTCATCTCATGCTCCAGTATTTCCTCTGTCATTAAACGTTTACATATATCAATGGTGCATGCCGACGGAGAGTTATCCAAGGCAAGGGTGAGTTGTGGATATGAAGGATGACACCATAATGAACTCTTAAACCATCGTATTGTCATATTAATTAACCATGTTATTTCTCAGTAATTATGCCAGTGTCTTGCCAACAGAAAGGTTAAATGGCTATAACAATTTTACTTTTATTTTTACATGTTAGGTTATTACAAGTGGTATTAGAGCAGGGTTCACACATTGGAATTTCTGGGATCAATATATATATAAATACAGTTTATATATATATATTACATGGGTAATAAGTAGCTGAGAAAGTGTGAATGTGAAGACAAAGACAAGAATCAATACCCAAGAGGCAAAAATGCAGAGGAGTCCTAGACCACCGAACCAGCCGGAGGTAAGTTATGTAGACGCAAACCCAAACATATGGATACAACTGGGAGAAGAATATTGCCAAGCCAATGCTGCTCTACTTGAGACAGTCCAACAATTACATGTGGATATGACCAATATGAGAATGGACAACGAAGGACCGAGGCAGGAACAAGAAGGAATCCTTAAAGGTCTATCTAACTGACAAAATCAATGGGGACTAGATCCCAGTGCAAAGGATGGGGAAAAAAATCCAACCGTTTACCATGGTGAAGACAATGTAGAGTTAGTCGAAGGGTACGAGAAGATGAAGAGGGGCATTTGGATAATGTCTCCGACCATGTTGGCCGGATAAATCGTTCTTGCGGACAAGAATGATCTCCCTAATATCTAATGATATCTAGCAACAAAGAGCACAAACCAACCTATTTTTCTCTAAACATGTTTCAATTCATTAATGAATACTAAGAAGTGCAATAGACCCTACCTCAGTCCAACGCTTGTTTGAGGCAGTTTTATCCCAACAGCTTCAAGCAGTTCTCGTTTAATAACATTCAAACACAAATAAGCACACATCAAAGCATACCTGAGTATAACAAAACATGTTCATCATGAAGATCAAGGAGCTCATAAAACAAACCATTAGAGATAGTTCATTGAGAAAAACAAACTTGATTGTATTAACTTTATGAATAAAAGAACCTTACAACCTTTGCCTTGATGTTGCACAAGTTCTTTCTAGGGTCCAGCAGGAGTCTCCTCTACTTTGACAAGCCTCACTCACTTCCCAAATGACATGAAAGGTATGTGGTCTCTCCTCTCACAAGCTCAAAAAGGAAGCCTAGTTTTCAGCAACATTTACCCTCAAGAATATTCAGCTTTCAACCTCTTCTACAACCAGCCCAATGCATCAATTTATAGTGCAAATGAAGGAAGTTGCAGGTCCACCATTGAAGGGATAAGTTCCTCCTTCAATGGGATAAGCACCTCATATCATGGAGTTACCTCCCTTAGTTATGGAATGGATGAACCAAAGTGGAGTGGACTTGCCAGCATAATATTCCTTCTAGAAGCGTCTAGAAGTGACCCAAGGTGAGTTTTTAAGAGCGAACTCACGCCTTTTTAACTTTTACAGGGGTTCGCACCCATCACTTAACAGACAGAGCGGTCAGGTTCGCAGGGGACATGACCGTTGGGTGCGGCACCGTAGGCAATGCTAGGAGAAAGTGCAAAACCAGGATTTAAGATATTTTTAAGGTCTTTCTCCCATTTTCAAGGCTTGACATGAAGAGCTGAAGCTTAAGACTTGCAAAGGAGGTATGTATGAGTGGTGATGGACTCACACAAACTGTAGAAAGTCATGGTGACAATTTTTTTGTGTAACACATAGTTTGTTTCCATTTCAATATTGTGTAAAAATGAAACCAAATCCATGCATATTTTGTTTCCATTTCAAGCTTGTCACAAAAATGAAACCAAATCCAAGCACAATTTTTTCTCATGTTTCAAGCTTGTGAAAAAATGAAACTATCTTCAAGTATAGTCAAGCATAGTTTCCCATGTTTCAAGCTTGTGTAGAAATGAAACCCTTCCCACTTTAATTCTCATTATTGCCATTTTTATCTATCTATTTTGTCTAGATGAGCCTTGTTTTTTTCATTCCAGCATCACCATCTCTTTGGAAGATCATATGCTTTCACTTGGTTGTTTTACCCTTGCCTGGGGAACATCTGCGATGAGTGGCATTATTAGCCATCCTCTTGACCTTTGCGTGTTTTTAGTTCCATCATCACCGAAACCAATTGCTATCCTTTTATACCACTTGATCCTCCAAGTGGAGTCCTCTTTCAGCTCTTTTCAGAATCAAAAATATGAAAAGATTGCTAAGAACTTGTCTTTTTGAACTCGTAAAAGTAAATGAAAATATTTCTACTCGGTACAAGTTTAACCCTTTTCCAGATTGAGATAGACTAATGTAGGAAAAATGAATACCTTAGTCAGACGTGGCTAAGAGGTTCTCTTAAATATTGTTTTCTACCTTTTCGGATTCGAGAGGCTATCTATGAAAAAGGACCTTTGGAGTTTCCTTTCTGTCTTTTTTTCAAACTATGTAAACATGAAAAATATGTCAAGTTACCCCTGCATCAAACTCGTAAAACTTAAACGACTCAGGACTTGTCACCATGACGAGGTCGAGTTACTCCTTCCTGGGATCATTAAAATTACTAAGATGGATTCATCTGAAGGATGAACTTATACGACAAGAATATGGTATCCTCTTCAAGCTTGAGATTAAAAATAAAGAAGTACTCGCTAGTGATAGTGGAGAAAATGGAAGTAAACATGTCCTGTATTTTGTGGAAAGGCAGCATGTCACTCTTCAACATGACTCTCATCTACATCTCATGTCGGGTCTTAGATATCCTCTGCCACTTACCTTCATGGGTTTGGGAAATCCATTTTCCTCTGATTCGATCACCCCTATTGTCATCATGACCTCTGATTTTGTTTTGAGTCAAGTACTACTACACTCTGGAGTCATGTCGTCGATATGTTCAAGAGAAGTCCTGTCTACAAAAGTAAAACCTCTTATACCTAAATGACCTTCTCTGCAACAATCTTGAATCCTCCTATCATTTTGAGATATCCTATGTTTCGTTTCGATGATGTGGGAAACATTATGGCCCTCCTTTGATGGATCACTTCCTGTCGACTTCAACTCATTATCCAGGAAGTTGATTTAAAAATTCCCTTTCAGTACCTTGGAGCTTCCATGCCTCAATGGCAAGTTCTTCGTGTTTGACGATAGGCTTACATCATTGGACTTCGATCGAATGATTCTTTAAGTATTTGACTTCAATGCACCTATTCACACTTGAAGATTGTACTGGTGTACCTTGAGGGCCATCACCATTATTGGTAGTTTCTCTTATGCCTGTTAACAATTTACATTATTGACCGTAATTAGGTGGTTTCTACCATGTTCGACTTCAACACATCTATTCACATGGTTAGGTTTGTACTTTGGTCAGGATAGAGACGAAGACCCTAGATCTCATCAATTAAAATCTAGGTTGTGAGGAGTTATTAAGTATTCATGATTGTATACATGATCCTTTTCATATAGATGGTTGCGTCCATGCCATGGATCCTAAGACATGATCCTTTTCATACAAATGGTTATGTCCATGCTGTGGATCCATGGACGCGATCCTTTCTAGTTTGATATTTGCGTCCATGTCGTGGATCCATACACATGGTCCTTTATAGTCAGATGCTCAAGCCCATGTCGTTGATTCATTTATTATATTTTGATTCCTATTTAGATGTATTATCAAGCATATGTATGTATCAGAGATGTCATATATTGTATCATGTTTGATTTTCAGGTCTCTTGACGGTGGTCTTCCAAGCTCCTTGTGTTAACTGATAAAGCACTTCAACCATCACTTCATGTTTTGCTTTCATGCTTTATGGGGCATTTGTTACATAGTATTTTGTCACATTCCCAAATCTGTACCCGAAGTGTCATCCTTTGTGCCACTATCATCACAAATGTCGTAAAGCGACAAAATCTATGTAAACTCATTCACCATGAATTATATTCTCAATACATCCCCGAAGAGATGGAGAACTAATGTCTTGAAGCAATTTTGGAAAAACTTGTGAAAAACCCTAATTTGCAAGACCAATGCTACTTTTAGTAGGAAAATCTGTGCTGGTAACCTTTTGTCTGACTAGTGACTAGCATTGGCAATGAGACTTTTGATAGGAAAATCCGTGTTAATCCTCTTCAGGTAGTTTCTCCAAAAATGGAGTAGAAGCTTCTCTTACTAGAAGCCTCAAGAATGGCAATATGGTAGTTGTTAGATGAAGATATGGTTGAGTACTTCCATTTAGAGCCTTTGATCCTACCTTTAGGGATATTACCTTTGGGATAAGGAACTTCTCGCCCCTTTGGTGGATCTCTAACTCCCTCTCCCTCACCATAAATCCATTATTCACTTTCCTTAATGGGTTGGTCATTGCTGGTTGCCATTCTTCTACTCGATTATGCTTAGATGCTACCATTTTGGTGAGAGGTGAAAGGAGAGCTTGTTAAGTTTGTCTTGGACTTGGAACCATCTTGAAGGAGGCCTTCAACATCAAGGCACCGATTGTATACTTCCCTCTTTGATTTAATCATTAATACGAAGCATGTTTTACTTCCCATAAGCTTGTCTATGATGGTTTCCTTGGTATAATACTCCTTGATATGTTGTATGACTTATATTGGAATGCATATGCTATGATCTCTCTTGTTGTTGTCTTTTGATCTCTCTTGTAGGTATTTGGACACAAGGAATAGTGAGGAGCGAGCCTGGGAACTAAGGGATCAGGATCATCATCAAAGGTTGAGTGCATAGGAGAGAGGTAGGCCATCTCCCTTTCTCATTTGGTCATTCTGATCTAGGTTAGGGAAGTTTGCTTGTTTTTTCATGGTTGTTAGTAGACCCACACATTGGGTTAGAGGGATCACTTCTATGCATAGAAGGGATTTCGTGGATAACATGGTTGCAACACCATTACATGTTCGAGGGGAGCATTTCCAACAAGAGAGGATGTATGGATGAAAAGAGACATGTTTGGCGACTGATTTTATTGTTTCACATGTTTATCTTGATTATCTAAGCATAAGATTTTATCAACCGCATAGTCAGCATGGTGTTGAGCATTTCAGGGGGATTATTTTCCTTTATATGTGTTTCCATTGATTTCTAGTGTTGGTATTTCCCTTTTCCATTGATGTTAAAGGGGGAGAGAGAATGGAAAAATGGAAGAAAATGGAGTATGGAGAGTGCATAGAGATCAACTTCTGAGTTTGGAGATCAGGTTGAGGTTGAAATCAATTCCAAATGGGGAGCATGTTGACATTGTAGTGTTGGAACTGATGTCAATAGGGATTTAGTAATGTCTATCGTATCATTGATGTCAACCT
Source organism: Pinus taeda (assembly GCA_000404065.3). Taxonomy (NCBI): domain Eukaryota; kingdom Viridiplantae; phylum Streptophyta; class Pinopsida; order Pinales; family Pinaceae; genus Pinus; species Pinus taeda. The sequence continues at coordinate 30,230 of APFE031256156.1, read as the reverse complement.
GAACTTGATATGCCTCACGATTTGTGATGAGTTATCATTGGTTTGATGTAGAGATCCTGATCTGATGTAGAGATGTTTATCCATGCTAAAGAGGTTGACCAACTAGGCCTTCATCTTCCTCGCTTGACACAAATGAATCTAGCATGTTAATCCCCTTGTGATGATGTTCTTGATTGTGCACAAGAGTTGGAGGAAGTTTGTTAAGGTCAAGAGAAGTTGTAGGAGGTATGACAGGCCTTGGAGACACTTCAAATGAATTTTTGAGCAAATCTGGGAGTATTTACAAAATATATGCTACTATTGTGTGGAAAAGTTGCGTAAATACACCACTTTCCTTCAATAAAATCTCTTATACATCTTGTAGGTGAAATTCCCAAAATGTGAAACACCCTAATTATTCTATGGGTTTTTACTATGGTCTTTGCACTTGGTTTTTGGTCAAAAAATTTGAGGAAGGTCACCTTTCATGTAGAAGTTGATTTTGGTGTGAATGCGTTGATCATTTGAATAGTGGAGAAGATGGTTATATCTTTTTAAATAAATGAGTAAATGGATCAATGCAAGGTTAGATAGTGATCATAAAGCGAGTAGAGATATGTGCAAAGAGTAAAGGGTGATCTCCTGCAATAGATGAACATATAAAGGTTGAGCTACTAAATCATGCGCACACACAGAGGTAAATGGAAGAGATCAAAGAATAGGAAGGTGCATGGAGATGCCAATTTTAGTGACTGAAAAATGGAGAGTTTGATAAAAAAAGTCATGACAGAGTTTGCAGAGGCTATAACAGAGGCTAATCAGAGGAAAAACGTTTTATATTAGGGCCTGATGATAGAGAAGAAAATCTTAGTGTAACTCTATGGTTATATAACTAATGCATTTGTGGTTGCATGGGAAAAAATTTCATTTGTATGGTTGTAGCATTACATCTATGTTTTGTATGCTTGATTTATAGTTACGTGTTTGAGCTCTTATTTTCAGAATGCTAATGATATATATATACTGACAATTTGGTTACCAAAGTTTTGTATGTTTCTAGTTACTCTATGAGAAGAGTTGTAAGTGAGAGAGATTGTGTATTGACATGGTTGACTGTATGAAATCCATAGCTTGTATATGTTACTAATGCGTTAAGAGTTTGTTGGTTGAGTATGCTTTTTATGTATGGAGGATTTATTAGTTGACTATGGTGTGTGGATAGGAGTTTGTTAATGATTGAGTTGTTGTGAGTCCAGTGTGAAAAACAGATGAAAGGAGGCTCATGATTTTGTTGTATGAAAAGTACATGGGCCATAGTTTGAAAATAGATGAAATGAGGTCCACGAGATGTGCTTGAAGGTTGGTGCCTTCAGTGGGTGAGTGGTGGTGTTGGGTAGCAGAGGGCCCATGTTACAGTTTTGGGGCTTTAGATAGGGTAATAATATTGTAAATATCCGAAATGCACAGAGCACGAAATGTAATAGGTCAAGTCAAGGGATTGTTTGCCCAAAAATAATATAGAATAATAGGATGTAAGTTGGACTTCCCATGGTCTGCGGACCATGGGAAGGTATAAATAGAGTGAGGCTTTAGGGGTAGAAGGCAGTTAAGTTTTTGATTGGATCTTGATGATTATGGATTTGTGAAAGCAATATTCTCTTCTTCTGTAAGTTCGAGTCAAGGGTGTTTGTAGATAGATAGAGGCTCTGCAGCTATGTGCACAAAGGCCCAATAGAGTCTGCAGCTATGTGCGCAGACCCCTGTAGCTAAGTGCATAGGGCGGATCTGGTTGTATTGACGGAAGACATTAATAAAGATAAGTTGTTTGTTGAAAGATCGTGGATCTATTGTATTCTGGTTTATGCATCTGTTATATGAGTTTGTATCTTTAAAGAATTATGATTGTGCACACTGGTTTTATTGTTAAATGGTTTCTTAAATACTGTAACTAGAAGATTAGATGTATAATAATTTCCTTAATAATAAAATACACCTGCGTGGATCTACGTGGAAGTTCGATAGTAGTACAAAGTGGCGCGAGGCCACAGGACGGTTTGCGACCCCTCCAGACCACATCAAGGCATCCCAAGGGTGTGGAAACCTAGTTCCAACACCCTCGCGTGCTACCTCAAGTGAGACCTCAGTCCGCGCCCCGCAGGTTGTTGTCGAAAGGCCAGGTAGTTGTGGGATTTGTTTGGCTAATCACTCTTCTGAACCTGGGTCAGGGCCCAATAAGCCAATAGGTGGCTTTCCAAGCAAGTGGTGGCTTGCATATTCAGGGTGCAGTGGCATCCTTCAGGTAGTGGCCTGAGAACTTGGGAGTGGTGGCTTCCATCCGAAGGTGGATGGGAGAGACATTAGGAGTAGTGGTTTCCAACTCGTGGTGGCTTGCAAAGTTGAGAGAGTGGTGGCTTCCTGTAGGTGGTGGTCTGCAAAGTTCATACATGTTGTTTTCTGGAGTGAGTAACGACTCGCATGATTACAAAGTTGTGGCTTGCACACTTGTGGTGGCCATTGAATAGGATGTAAAAGAATTTTGTAATAATAGAAGAGACGACAACGAAGACTATCTGCTGATGGTGATTTTTCCCATTGTGGTTTCCACCTTACATTTGGTGTCCTTGTGTGATGTTCTTATTGATGTGTTGTATTTATATGTCTTGATGGTTGATGGTTTATGCATTATTGATCTCATGGTTATATGTGCATTGGTATTGCTGTTCATATGATAATGGTTATACACACGTTATTTGTTGTTAATATATTTTGATAAGATTTTGGTTAATTTATGCATGGATCAATGGTTGTGAAAAGAAAAAGAAAAAATTGTTATATAGTTGTCATAAGTCACACCATTGATTCACCCCCACTCAATAGTGCTCAAGGTTTGTAACATTTTTTTTCTTTTGAAATCTACATAAATACCTTCCTTTGAGATTATGTACCCCAATAGTTTACCTTTTAAAACAACAAAAATGCTACCAACATTTCAATAATTCACTATATTTTTATATTCACAATATTGTTTTACAAATAAGATAACTTCACTCACTTGCATTTTGGAGATATGATCACCTTGTTAAATTTAACTCGTGTTTGTGAATCATTACTTCTAATTGTACAGTCCTATCGCGTGATAGAAAAATCTAAACATAATATTAATATTTTTTCCAAAAAATAGAATATTAATTGAAAATCCCATATCGAGAAAGAGATTCATGAGACACCACCTCTGACTTTATAGATTAGTAATGAAAATCTATTGATAAGATAACTATATATAGAAATATAACTATATAAATCATATTAAGTTGTTGGTTTTCCACTTGAAAAATATACTAGTAAAAGTATAAGTCATTTGTCTAAATTGTTTTAGATAAGTTTAATATTAAATAAGTGTTAAGTGAGTTATTAGTCAAGTAAACAACTCTATGATGTCATATAATAACAAAACTAAAATTTCTAAGAGGACAAAGAAAAATTGTTATAAGCATAAGCATAGAAAATATCAATGTAGAGTATGAAAATTTGCACCATGAGAGAGCTCATGGTTCTTTTTCTTAGAGATAGACACATGCTTGATATTTTAGAGATGATAGATTGGAATTGATATCCTCAAGTTGGAGCTAGAATTCATCAAGCTAGAGAAGAATCTCCTCTTTGGCTTCATCCCTAATTAGCATAAATTTTCCCACTATTGTTTTGATATGTTAATAGAGGTCCATTTCATGTCAAAATTTGGTGTCCCATGCCCTAGATCTTTTAGTATCTGAATTCTAATTCCCTTTTCCCTTATAGATATGCCAATAGTGTATGGTCTTTCACTCTTCTCAAAATTTTGCTTCCACATTTACAATTTCTTCCCTAGTATCACATCTAGGGAGAGACACCACCTCTAATTAAGCTTAATAAAAATTAATTTTAAATCACTCTCAAAAACTAAGATGTATAATTTATTATCTAAAATGAATTTGAACTTTGCTTATTTTGTATAAAAAGTCCTTCATGGTATATAATAAAAACAAGAAAAAGAGTCATGACTAATTGAAAATGCAAAGTAATAATAATAATAATAATTAAATATTTGCTAAGTTGTTAATGTAAAATATTAGGTAAATATATATCTTTTAAATTTGATGATAAATTAAAATTTGTTTTTTTAATCAATTTATTGATGAAGAGAATTAAAATGTGATTGAGGAGCGACAACTAAGTCACTACAATTGAGTTGGAAATAGGGAAAAACACAAGAAATATAGAAAAAACATGTAGATTCACAAGCTCATGTAATCTACTAAAACAAGAGACAAGAATCTACTTCTACTCTTTACAGCGGAAGCTCATAAATATCGAGCAAAACAATAATCGACAAGAGGAAGAAAAATCAATGGCACATAAGCAATAAGCTTTCTCGGGGAAAGCCACAGCTCAAAACCCCACTATCTGTATTGCATTAATAAAAAATTCAAGATGATAATACAATGCTTGTTCTCACAAGAACAATCCCAGTGCTCAGTAAAATCAATCTTCTAGCTCACAAGAAAGCCCAAACCAAATCCAAGCCTCTTCTCTGTTGTTCAAGCCTTCTATTTCCTTGCGCCCTTGATCAAAGAATTTGGATAAATACAATATGCTTGGCTCAACCTTGAGCTTAACCTGCACAAGTACTTCCTATCCTCTGCCTAATGAATTCCTTTGGCCAATACTTAGCCAAATTTCCAAGCCTCCAAGCTTCTAATTCTTCGCACAATTCCTGAGAGAATTAACCCATATTTAAAGATAAATTCCTCATCCATAACTACGCAATCCCTTCTAGGTTTAGTTCTTGATCGCATGCACCATCTACACAGCTCATAAAATTATACAACAAATAGTACATTGTCCCTATAGTCTAGTCTCAACTCGGTCTTTCTTAAAATCGACATGCATGAGTTGTTGATGAGGGAATATTCAGTTAACTTGAGGAGCACTAGTTGAGTGCACTAATGCATCAACTGACTGTTAACTCACTATTAGTTCCTTAAACAATTTGGAACTAATTTAACTGGAGTTAACTCAATAAACTGAGTTAACTAATTACCATTCATAATTAACTCATCTTGAACCCCTATAATATAGATAGAACATATGCATGACTTCAGAAAAACTTCCAACTCGAAATTCCTAAATTAACTAAGTCAACTCACTCTAATTAACTACTACAAGTTGCTATGAGAATAAAATTTGATTTTAATTCTCAGTTTGATTCAAGGACAAATTAAACTGGAATTTCTAGATTCTATTTTTATTATTTCTTGTTGCTATTTTCAACAAGAAAATGCCAAAAAAATGGAAATATGCCACAAAGATAAAACCTCCCATTAAAAAATAATTTTTAACTTTACAAAATAAGAAAAAAAAATATAAAAATTCCAAAAAAAATTCTCCCATAAGAAAAGAAATTTTGAACTTTGCTAAAAAGAAAAATACAAATCAAAAAATGAATTTATCAATGAATTATAATTAAGTGTTTTATTACCAATTTTCCCCATATATTCAAACTATATTATAACAACTATATTACTAATTAACATAAAATAAAAAGCTCTCAAATAGTCCACTTTGATTTTTAAATTTAATTGAAATAAGAAAAAAAACTAAATATCTAATAATGAATACCATAAAATACTCCAATTTATATAAATAATTTAAAAATCTAATGATCAATACCTTATAATACTCCAATTTATATTGCCAACATATTGATATCAATTTCTAAGTAGTCAAGTCATAAAATCCTATATAGCTTGTGTGTCTGAGGGTTGCTCCTTACACTCGATTTATAGGTTGGAATGGACTAATAACATTATTCAATGATATCACACACTTCCTTTTTTAATGTTTAATAGTCCCAAACTTTGACAATCATGACTCATGTCTTGGTTGTGCTTATGCCCATAGCAATATTTGCTTTAATGTCCTATCTATGACCCCTTCTTATGTACCGCGGTTACGTGGGAACATGATTAATATGTACCGTGCGGAAGTAGGAACATAATTAAAAAGTAAAAAGGAATGACAACTAGACTCTTATTCCATCAATTATATTAATCGAAACTAAATCCATATAGTGATTAGATGTCATAAATCAAAAGTCGATAGCAACGCAAACCACCTCCATTTAATCATGAGAGATGAATGGCTTTTTCATTTTGGTCTTTTTCAAAACTAAATGACCCATAAAGGAAAGAGCACATACAGGAGAGTAAAATAAGGAAAGTGACCCCAAAAAAATCAAGTCAAAATAGTTTTAATACGATTGACTTGCAATTAGCATGTTTGTAAAAAAAATAATTATATATCATAATCAATTTATATATTTAATATTAATATTAAGTGTTTGATATTAATTTTAATTAATATAATAATTTAATTGATATTTTTATCTTTTTATATATAATTTATACTTACGAATTTGATATTTTATAAATTTAATTATTTTTTTGAAAATATATATGTATTAAATAAATATATATGTGGTTTAATATATATGTATATATCTTTTTTATAAATTTATAAAAAATTAATTAATTATTTGTATTACTTAAAATTATATTTTCATGTTTTTTTAAATCAAAGTTTTTATAAGCTTTTGTCAACTATTTATAGTAAAAATTAAAGATAAAACACTATAGTGAGGAATTTTTCTGATCATGAAACTAATGAATGCTCATCAAATCAATTAGAAAAAATAAAGTTTATTTTTTTTGGTGAAGCAAACTGACACATAACTGCCAGTAAACCTATGTGGTTACTATAAGTCCTCCTCACTCTAACTTAGGCTGCAATAGAAGATTTGAACCAGAGTCTATGCATTTTGTTTTATATTTAGTTCCCAATAAATATGAAGACACAAAAACCATTAAAAAAACTAAATATAATTTATAAAGTAAAAAGCCCATTTAAACCTTTTTTTATAGAGATCTTCTAAAAAACCCAATCAGTAACAAGTTTCAAAATTTACTTTATAAATTTTAAAATATATATATTAAATAAAAATATTAATTAAATATATTGAATTACTTAATATTTAAAAATATATATATATATATATATATATATATATATATATATATAATATATGAATATTGAAATAGATGTTTGCAAAACTAAATTAAATAAAATTTAAACATCGAAAAAGAGGAAAGGCATTAAAAATATAAAATAAAAGGGAAAGCTAATTAATTATTCATTTAAATGCTCATGTTGTTCACTAATCTAACCTACAATTTTGCGCATCAGCATAGATGCTTTATGTGTTTGGATGAATTGCGAGAAAACGATCATACAACAATAGTGTATTCTGTTATCTCTTCCTACATTATCACGCTTAGTGTGGGTCACAAGCAGTAGTGGCAACATCTGTAATAGAAAGTTTACTTCTTTCTCGTCTATGACTCACCAAAGGAAACCCCACTTAACACAAGAGCGCAACTAAGTGATAGAAATAATGGAGTAGGCTTGTGTGCCACTCTGCAACTATAAATAACCCACTCGCTCACCAATGTCGAGAAGGTTGTTGTCTTTTCCATGACTTTACAATAAGAATCTAATTTTATCAACCAATAATATGTCAAATAAATATATTTAAACAGTTTATATGGAGAAGTTGCAATTAATTTTATTTCATTTTATTTATTTATTTAGGTAAAATCAAATTAATAATAGTCAAAGTGAAAATTATTTGTTATATACATTGCTATGTTAGGTTAATAAGAAAATTATTGGATTTGGATTCAGAATTTAATCAAAATAATAAGATTGTCAAGTCTTGTTAGCACAACCGGTTGAGGATGGACCTTGTTAGCAAAGGGTCCTAAGATCAAACCTTACGGGGGGTGGTTGTGACATGTTCTAGGGCAAGATACATGTTAAAAAATCTAGTCAGCTCAAGCGCTCGTGTGGTCCAAGCTGGGTGCAATCCCCAGGTGACTTTGACGGCTTAGATGCCCCTAGGTCGCGGCTCCTCAAGCCACAAGTCAAGCCTGGAGTATCACAAGAAAATTGACAAACAAACAAAAAGTCAAAATAATAAGATTATTTTCATTGATATTTTCATTATGTATAAATAGTGTCTTCTTTTAACATGTGGAAAAGGGTATTAGTTATTTATATAAAGAATACAATAAAAAGGAGAAGAGATTTTGACATAATAGAAATTATTCCAAGACATTAAACATAATTTTTTGACTACTTACTAACTTCATTTTTGCTCATGCATAATGTGCCCCAATAAGAAGGAGGTGGATGGCAAACAAATACACATATTTATCCCACAACCAATCAATCATTATATTAGTAGGAGGGCCATGTTCATGCATCTCCTAAAATCATGATATTTATGTAGTTATAAGTCTACTTCTTTGATGTAGTTATAAGTTTACTCAAAGGACCTCACAAGTGAGGAGCAATATTGGTGTCTATGGTGAATGAATGGGCTCATCAGGACCAAGGGAACTCATAAAAGATTTTAGGAAACAATATGTTGTAGCCTACATTAACTGGAAAATAAAACACCGCCAAACCATAGGAGAGGGTCAAGGGCCATGCTCTATTCAGGCCTTTAAATACAAAGGGAAGGAGATTCTTATTAAAGACCTTACGAAAGAGCTCAAAAAGAAAGGGAGGAAACCTAGGAAGGAAGCCCTCTAGAATATAGGCGACAACTTAGTCAATTCAAGTCAAGTAACTTCTTTGTCGAAGGTATTTCCACCCGTTTCAAATCCTTCACTATGAATATTTTATCATGGAGCATAAGGGGATTGAATAGTAAAGGGAAGCATAAACATCTTAAAGAGAGGATTAGAATGGAAAAACCTGCGATTGTAATTTTGCAAGAAACAAAAATTTTAGGGGACAAGTTGTCCCAAGTTGTAGATAAATGTTGGAAAGGATGTAAACAAATTGCTCTTAATGTGAAAAGAACTTCGAGGGGACTAGTTCTATGGAATCCGCAAGAACTCATCTTTCAGGATTGGATGGCCCGTCCTAGAAACTTGACTAGGAGGTTTCGATATATTGGGACAAGAGAGTTTGTCTTTCTCATGACAATATATGGCCCTTCCATGGTAGTAGGAAAACATCCCTTCCTAGACCAACTATTGGCCACTAAGCAATTGATTGGAGACTCCTTATGGGTGGTTGGTGGAGATTTTAATCTTATCAAATCTTTGAAGGAGAAAAGAGGAGTGCATCACGCAGATCCTATATCGGCCTTATTTGAAAGCTACATACAGAAACTACATCTAGTGGATCTTCAAACCATCAATGACGTACATACTTGGAACAATCAAAGAGGGAGAAAACACCAAATAACAAGCAGGTTGGATTGCATTTTCATTTATGAGGGAATTATGCATTAAAATGTTTTTGTTGAAGCAACGATTTTGCCTTATATGAGATCTGATCACTGGCTACTTAGGATGGAGTTGGATTTGAAGGAAGCTCCTCTTAATTGCCCTTTCTTCTTTGAAAGTTTTTTATTAAAGGACCCTAGCTTTGTGGAGTAGCTAAAGCATTAATGGAAAGAGAGTAACGTTCAAGGTAAGTCTAGGATGCACACCTTTCAACTAAATCTCAAAGCATTAAAAACCAAAATAAATATATGGAATAAGAAAGAGTGGGGTAATATTTTTGAAGCAAAGCTTAGGTTGGAAGGTGTTGATGGTTTTGGATGTCGCCAATAGCTAGGGGGTCTCTCTGCTGTGAGGTCCCAGTTATACCTCACATTGTTTGGGATAGGAGCCCCATCTGGTATGTGGGCTCGACTACCACCATGAATTTTTTCGCTCTTGGTTGTCAAATGAAAAGGTGTTAAAGTGAGGACAAGAAAGAAATGTCGAGACAATGAATCAAAGTATGCCCAAGATTGAAAAACTACAAAAAGAGGTACAAGCAAGTCACAACAACAATAACAATAACAATGCCATAAGAAGGACCAGTGAGCCAAAACCTAATCAGACATACATGAACGAGAACATGCTAGAGGTTGGTTGCAAATTAGTTCACAACAGGTCACCGACATGGCATGGAGTAAGAAAGCAAGGATTCAAAGTAGATATGCAACCCATGAGTTACAAAATAGTTCATAAACATATTGCTCACATGAAAACACAAATACAACCATAATGGAAATACTAAAGAGTCAATATAGCCAAGTTGAGAAGCACGGGAATCAATGCAAAAGATGAAATATTTCTTATTAAAGTTGCTGCAGATACAAGTAAATATTTTGCAAACCATCAAAGCCAAATAGTGGAGCATGGGCTGCTCCTTCCATTATCTGATACAAAACCCTAGCCTCACTACAACTCACCCTACTAGTTGCCAAGAGATGAGTGCCTCTAGCTCTCAAGCACAAATAAGCTATCTTATCCTAGCCCCTAGTCAAGTGCTAAAGTCCCTCCCTTTACAAATGAGGCATGAGTGTATATTTATAGAAACAAGGAGGGTGACCTTTCACCTTCTCTTGTGACCTTTGACCTACCCTCACAACTCAGCGAGCTTCCTTCCTACTCTCTCTCACCTAGTGACCATTACATGCTCCAATCAACCTCATCAAAGTCATTGGTATTGTGATAAGAAGTATTTACATATTGATAGAAGAGAAGTCATGAGGAGAATGAAGAAGGTTCCTAGAAACCCTAATGTTGTCGTAAAATCACAATGAGCTATTGAACATGGTTGCGGTCTATTTGTTGTATTCAATATTGATTTGCCTACTATTGTTTCTGCTATCGTGATTGACATAGTGCTTCGGGTAGCTTCATGGATCTAACTAGTGTTTTTGTTGAAATTAGTTTCTTGCAAAAACCCTAGCTTTCTCCATACAAACCTTCCACCTTCAAGCAAATCACAATGGTTATAAATACCTTCCAACAAAAAATGACATTAAAAGCATAATCACATGATTGAAATAAAACATTAATTGAGACCTTTATAGTCCTTTTTTTCCGTGTAAAAGTGTTGCTAGAGCAACCGACTTTTGTGAGGTCCTCCTCGTTTCCTCAATCATGTTTTCATCCCTTGACCTACTTTCATCCAGAGTACGAGTGTTGAACGCAACTTCATTGTCCTGCAATATGAAGGGGCATAGCGATTTAATAGCGATGATGTCTTGGCCATCACTTTGGTCGAGCATCAATATGCACGATGAACATCTTCTTTCATATTTCAATCTAGGTCCTTCCTTGTCCTTTGTCATGATGTTGTTCTGACTACTTGGCTTGTTCTATCTTTATCTTTATAATGGTCCTCAACCATCTTTATATAATCCCTACAATATGCTCTTTGGGAGGTGCCCCAACTCATTGGTTGATACTGGATGTTTGTCCATGTATGATCGGGCCCTTTAGATCATTGAACTGGGCATTGAAGGTAGAGCGCTATCGCTGAAGCATCATTGTCTAAGGGTACAAGGTTAAAGGCAATGAGCCAAATATATTTTTGGTAGTGCATCTAGAGGAGAATTCTGCTGGAGTTTTCGAGCGCAGCCGCAGTTGTTAGCTTATTTTGAACACATTTATGCATATGTCCTTAAGTGGTCCTTAATCATGTCTTCTGCGTTATGCTTTAGTTTCAATGCGTCAGTGATATGCTTTTGAAATTTGTTGTCACTCCCTATTGCTTTGCCACACCTCTTTAAATTGCAAATCTGATTAGGAGACAGGTGAAAGTAGATCGCACAATCACAATTTACTGAAGGCTGCAGTTTCCCGATTCAGCAGTGGGGACCGGAAATGTGACCTGCGACCTCACGGAACAACTAGCTGCAATGTAGTTGGGATCGGGGTCGAATGGTCGCATTTTGGATGAGATCGCATTTCCTGGCTGTATGTCTAATGGTTTGGAATGCGGTCTTGCGACCTGGGGGAAGTGCGACTTACTAAATAGTGAAATTATTGGAGCTAGGTCGCATTGCTAGGCTGCAGGGGAAGGACAGGGTAGTGAGGGCAATCTACGACCTCAAATAAAATTGCGGCTTGTCCCTATTCGCTCCAGTTCCCAGATTTCAACATTTCAAGCGTACGCTTGTGTTGGATGAGTGCGCCAAGTTCCCCATGGTTGTCAAGTCGTGATTGTAATATGAGAACCCATACTTTGAAAATGTGCCTAACGCAGTGTTAAGGTCATCTTATCACCCGCTGAAATTTCCTCATTACCAAGTGCACCTGAGACTTCGATCATGGGAGTAGGTGTCAAACCAATGCTTGAGCTCAATCTCACGTGATCACGAAAGCATTGCAAGTCCACCCTACAATACATCAATGGAAGTTCTTTGGGGAAAATCGTAGCAAGATACTGCAACTTGAAAGAGGTCCCATGGTCGCAAACATCGTTGATTTAGGCCACTACATTTTGGCGACTTATCGACTAGGAAGAGATCGCATAGTCGTGATCTTTCCTAAGTCACATTTTTTTAGTTGTACTACTAGGCTTGAAACTGCGATTCACGACCTCCATGGCTATAGTCACAGTATACTGCCCTAGAACTTCGGCATGCAGACTTTCGTGCGTGGTTCTTGTTCTTATTACACTTATATTTACACGTATGATTTCAGTTTCCAGTTCCTTCGCCTTTGAGTGATAATCATATCTCTATCCCTTTTGATAGGGCTTGCGGTGGCGGGCGTATAACACTAACCAACAAATTCTGATGCGGTTCCGATCGTGAAAAGAAACAGGTTCCCACCATAAGGTCACCGGGTTGCCTCGACTTTGGTCACCGACACATTTGATGCATGCTCTCGTCAAGACATTTTCCATCGTTGTTCTCTGAGCGTCGATTATGTTGGATTTTCACAATGTCACATGTGTTTTCTAACCTATCCTCCGACGTGTTTGCGGCTTATGATATCCACGTATGCATTTCAAAAGGGCCTTGGAGTATGAGTATTCGATGAGTCGTTCTCACCAGACCTATAAATTTCCAATGTCTCCATAATGCAACTGCCATAAAAAAGTACCTCTCCCTAATGAGATTGCCATAAAAAGGTAGCACTCGTTATTCGTTTGGTCATATGTTTGTATTATGCCACCATTATACTGAATGGTCACATGGGCTTTGAGTGCCCTTTGAGGATTCTGTTCAAAGATGAATCTTGAAAGCATTGTTTGCCTTTAAATAAATCCAAAAGAAAAGCGCTTCTCGCTCTCTTGTAACGGCCATAACTCATCAACACCCGTTAACCCACTCGCGCTTTATGCATCACTTTGGAGTGCGTATTTGTTTTATGATGGCCACCACACTATTCTTTACATGTGACTTTTGGATGTATCAAATAGAGCCAAAACTCAAAGCATGAACCAGTTTACTTTACACACCCACCGAGCCTTGCACTAAGTATGTGTCTTGTCCTATGAAGTCAATATTTATATTTAAATAAGCTTTCCTCCTAAGTGATATCTTTTCACTATATCGTTTAATTTCATGCTCTTCACTGAATATGTAGCCAACGCACCTCCATTAAGAAAAACCTGCAAAGAACAAAACAAGAGAATAAATAATTATTTTACTGTACAAGTTCATAAGTACGCTAATAAAACAATCCACTTGAGGTGTATACAAAGAATAATGTAAATAACTAAAGTAAGGTGTTACGAATCATATTAGTGGAACACAAGGTACTTAAATTGAGAATCCAACTCAAGGCTTTGAGAATTTAATGGGCTTATTAATTGCATGTAATTTTGATATCATGTGATGCCTAAGGTCATGAGAATTTAATGGGCTTATTAATTGCATGTAATTTTGATATCATGTGATGCCTAAGGTCATGCTACTTTTATAGAGTGGGTGCTTTGAAGTATTGAATTGTTAATCATGTCAACCTAGGGTTACAAGGATGCGAGTTTAAGATAACATTATCATAATCTTAATGCACATGTTGAGATAGGGGAACCAATCATGAACATAGGGGAATACAATATTCAATGATTCTTACCATGACTCCATGCAATGCCGATGAGAATGAATCCTTAGAGTTATATGAATTAGGTTAACACTCGAAGAGAACCTTTCTTTTGACAATTTAGGGTTTCTCCCAAACCCTATTATGGTCAAAATAATTAAAGCCAAATTGAAGCTATGTCTGTCGACATATACAGTGCCACCACTGATTGTGATGTATATAAAGGTATGCTTCGAAGTCACTGGGAACTTTTAATGCATATTTGAAGCACCAATCCTCCATAACCATAATGCAATCATGTGACAACAAGACAAATGAGTGCAATATACATCACATGAATGGGCACATCGACAGGGTTTGATAAGAACAAGTCATGGAGAGGTTGGCCAATCCAAAATTCGATCATGTCCTTGATGGTCTTAGGCAAGCAGAGGGGGACTTGAAATTTTGAATATGCCCAAAATTTTGGGTGTTGTTGTAGCGGCTACAACAAAAGGACAAATGCAATATATTCAACAACACATAATAGTTGAGATCTCCTGAAATTATAGTGAAGGAAGGAAGTACCCTTAATAAGTTGGAGCAATGCAGACAACAAGACGAAATCTTCTAGAAGCAGAAATCCATCGAATGGCTTAAGGAAGTAGAGAGAAAGTCTAAATTATTCCATAACTCCATGTTGCAAAGATGTCACAATAATCACATCTTTTTTATACTAGGGGAAGATAACAATAGGAAAATTGCACATCATGATATTGAGGAAGAATCAATAGGTTATTTTTAAGGTATTTATATAGAGCATTCTACTCTAGCACAATCAGTCGTTAACTCAGCGCTCTGATATATTCCAAGGTTGGTCAATAAGGACTAGAATGTGGCCCTTATGAGGCCTATCACATTTTAGGAAGTACAAATGGTCGTTTTAAATTTGCTAATGAACAAAGCCCAAGGCCCAGACGATTTTAGCTCTGACTTTTTTAAAGCTTGTTGGGATTTCCTTACAGCAGATATTTATGAGGTTGTGGAAGAATCTTGACAAACTCAATCAATTCTCCCTGCTCTTAATGCAACCTTTCTCACCCTCATGCCTAAACAAGGACACTCAAAATAACCTAGTGGTTTTTGTCTGATACCACTATGCAATGTTATCTATAAAATAATTTCCACAATCATTTCAAGTTGGTTGAAACCATTACTTCCATGCTTGATATCACAAGAACATATAGGTTTTGTTGAAGGACGACGCATCATAGATGGAATCATCACTATACAGGAAACCATTCACTCCTTACAACTCACAAAACACCTAGGTATGTTTATCAAACTGGACTTGTCCAAGGCTTATGGTCAAATTAGTTGGGCATATCTGTTACAAGTTCTGGAGTTTTTGGATTTTTGGAACAATGGATGACCTGGATAATGTCGTTAATATCATATCCTTTTATTATTATTATTATTAATGGGTCGCCCTCGACTTATTTTCCCCTTCATAAGGATTGAGGCAAGTGGACCCTCTATCTCCCTTCCTTTTCATTCTGGTTATGGAAGGGTTGGGCACAATGTATAAATCTTTATGTTCTCAAGGTTTTATCGTTGGCTTCCGATTGTTTGGAGATGATATCCCTCTCATATACCAACACTTCTTAGGTAATGTCATTTTTTTTGGGTCTCCCACCCTCAAGGAAATAAATGGAATTAACCACATCCAATTTTTTTTTTATGGATGCCTTAGGAACAAATGTAAATAAAGAGAAAACTGATATCTGCTTCAATTTCCCAGAGGCAGTTCAAGTCCATCTAACTACGGGCACTCCCATCTAAATATATGGGAGTGCCCGTAGTGGTATATTATAACAATGTGGTAACATGGGAGGACCTAATCGAATGAGCGTGGAAATGAATCAATAATTGGGCTTTCCGGGCAATAAACTCCATAGGTCGTCTAGTACTTACCAAAGCGGTTTTTCAAGCCATCCCCAACTATAAATTATCATTTATGCTTATTTCCAAAATAATATGTCACCGTCTCCATTCTTTGTGGAAATTTTTTATATGGAAAGGTTCTCAAAAGGCTCACAAGTGGGCACTAGTTAGATGTGAAAAACTCATTTTACCTAAGAGGTTGGGAGGATTCGGTTTGTGAGACCTGTTGATGGTGTTGGACCCACCAACATGTCAGGGGATCTCCCCGATAAGAAGTCCCAATTAGACCTCAGACCGTTTTGTGTAGGAGTCCTAGCAGTGGATCATACGGTAATGCCTTGACCATGATTTCACACAGAGGCAAGTAAGATAACTCTGTTGGTAGCAAGGGTTTGATAGCTGCAATAAGACAAGGAAGGTGCATGAACGGTTCTAACACATGGAGAGTTGGGTGAGTGTGCCCCTTGGAAACCTGTGATAGCACGCAGATTGGAAGGGAACACATGAGCGAAGATGCATCACAGACTGGAAAGCAAGTTAGCTAACAATCCAAAGTGATGGTTAAACCAATAAACACATTTCAGTAAGATTCAGACATACTTATATAGAATGGTCCATACATGCATGCATAAGCAAACATATACATATACCATTTAGAGTAAACAAGATAGCTAGAATACAATATGACATATGCATAAAAAGTGTTGGCTTTATTATATTAAGAAGTGTAAGTTCCAGTCATATAATACATCCATGTTCGACCACTAGTTCCGATAGCGAAACGTTACAGCCACAACTGCCTGCTCCTCCAAAGAGATGTACTAGCTCTGCACAGTGAAGAAGCCAAGGCTCATTACAATATTGTCCAAGATCTCTCTAAGATAATCTTATTGGAAGCTTGGCTGACCAAAATCCTATACAATGGGTTATGAGGTGCTATTTATAGCAAAGGGTGTGGTGACCCTTGACATTCCCCTTTGAGACTGTTCATCTACCCTCATGACTCCTCAACTATTGTATGACTGTTACATTCAACTATCGACACTTGAACTTCCACTTGACAAGACATTACATTACAATGCACATGTGCCCATGTGAGACAAAGTGGCTTGAGCAAGCCATGCAAGACATCATTGACACTCAGACCATTGTGGTGAGACAAACTCTTTGACATGCTTGTGATGGTCGAAGGTGAAGAGCTGATGCCAAGCTTGGTTGTCTGCGATGGTGTCTGTGTGCTCAATGGTGACATCTTGCTTAAGCGAAATCTTTCCTTCATTGCATCCGGGTGCACTGATATGGCTGCTCTGTCCAACTTGTCTGATAGCATGCACATGGTTGTCCTGGTGCGACTGGACCAGCAACATGTTGAATCATAGTGTCTACACTGCTCTCCAAGCATGTGTTGGTGGTCGTGCGCATCAACTTGTCGAGGTACATGTTCAGCTCTAGTAGGAGTTGCTTCTTGTCTTAGCCTTGGTGAGTTTTCTGAATGGGTGGGATCGCATGCATGTGCACAATGACATGCATGTTGTTTCATTCCATTGCATGCGATCAACAAAACTTCTCACCTTGTCTACTCTGTGCCAACTGCTGGGATGGATCTATAACTTGTACGGGCACAATTTCATCCATGAGTGCATGTTGCACCCCCTGTTGTACTCATTCCTGCTACAACTCATTCTCTCATCTATGCAAATCCTATTCTTCCTTGAGTTGCTGCTTCAACATGCATCTCCTTCTTTGTTTCGTCCTCTGCCTTTGCGCGATCTTCATGTCGCGCCATCACCTCATAGCCCGAGTCTCCAAAGTTGCTTTCATCACAAGTGGTTTTGCTTGAGCTTGCAACTTTGTTCTGTCTCTGTGTTGTCAAAAATCTTCCTCTTATGTTCGTTGCATCCGATATGCTTCCTTCATATGTTGTTGATGGTGCCAATTTTTGTGATGTTGTTGCCATCATATCTTGATGTCCTTGTCTACGAACAACTCGATGTCTTTGTGGGTAGGAAAGTTCATAGACACTTGATCCACTGCATCCCCAAGTGTGCTTTGAACAGTGTCTTCGACTCTACTCTCTTGGAAACCATTGTACCTGTGTTGCTGAGAGGAAGATGAACACCTGTGTTACCTGGAGACATGGAAACACTCATGGCAAGCAATCTGTTAGTTGAAAACCAAAATGAACTTGAGAACTTACGTGTAACATACGCTTGTGACTGGTCATGAAGGTTGCATAATTTCCACCTGGAGGTCAAGAAACTGACTGCCAAGACTTTGCAAGGCATAGTCCAAGCTATCAGGAGGCTGAATGACTACTGGAACTACGCAATGCACAGTCTATCCTGGCCTACTGAGGACTAAAACTACGCAATGCGCAATTTCAATCAGCAGTGACATGAAACCAACAAATTGCATTGCACAGTTTTTGGGGTTAGCGATACACTACCTCCAAGAATTGCACAATGCAAGCCTGAAGGTCAGTGCGTAGCTAGAATTACGCAATTTCTGGAGGGAAGGTAGAGCCTTCACTTATGGAAATGCGCAGTGCTAGCCAGGTAAGGAACGGTCTGGGCCAAGGCAACCCAGTCCGGCTGACGGCGATTGAAAGTATGAGAAGTGTGAGTGCATGAGGAGATGAGTGGAAACAAGAGTGAATGATCATTCATGCAAATAACAAGTGTAGGATTCAAGAAATGGGAAATCATGGAAGTGTGTGACGTGAGTTTCCGCAACGACGACTGTTCATGCAAAAACAGTTCCATGCATGCAACAGCAGTGGGATGCAATAAAAAATGGAAACAGTGCTTCTACAAGCTAACATGCATCAAAATGACAACAAGCGCTCACTGAAATCAAGCAAATAACAATCACATAAAGAGAAACACAAAAAGCGACAAAAACCCGACGCAAGTCATGAACAACGATCTTACCCTAAGAGAATTGAGTTGAATGTGTCGATGACTCCTAGATGCAATGTGGGATGCTAGATTTGCAAGGTCGATGTGAGGAATGAGACTTGTAGCGTCCAATTGATTAGTTTTGATAAGATCGAGGTTGTGACTCATATGCCACAAATCTAGGAAAAGCGACACTTGGCAGGAGGTTTCTGAGATGATCCTTGAATGTAACCTCCAGCTACTACAAATAGATCCTTGAATCAAGGGATGCCTTTGCATGTTTCCTTGGGAGGAGCAGCCCATGCATGCAAATCAATTTTGCTTGGTCTTGGAGGGAACTGGTCAACTCAACTGCACATGCAAGAGCCTGCTCAACTACTGGGAGAAAATGCGCATTTATGGGAGAGAGATGGGTTGGTTGCCCAGGATATTTGTGCAATTTCTGGGCAGATCAGTTGATTGCTGCCTAGGATTGCGCAATTCCTAGGCTGAGCATCCCTGTTGGGAAGAATTGCACAATTTTCTTAGTGAAGCTTGACTGGCAGATTTGCGCAATTCTGGAGCCCAGCAGGCTGCAAGACATAATTACACAATTTCTGGAAGGAAGGCTGGTTTCCCTCCAGAATTGCGCAATTTCTTGAGGGAGTTGCTTAGCCTGTATCTAGACCAAGTCCGAAAGAACAACCTGTGAGGGGAATGCAACAAGCTCTGATGGACAGGCTATCATTCTGCAAGAAAATCACTTAAGCTTGTGTACTTGATGAACCAAGACATGTTGTTGTGAAAGGTTGGTAGGGAGGCTCCAAAGGAAGCTAAGGAAAAATTTTGGAGGGTGGTTGTAACTGCTACAACACTTGGCAATAAATTGGTAGAACTCTAGCTCTCTGAATGGACCTTTTTCGTGAAAAGCAAGTCTAACACCTCCATAAGGATTGTTCAGTTCTCAGTTCATCTTGGTTTCACACTAGCTCGATTGTAAGATGTAGCATCTGCCAAGCTCTTAGTCGATTGACACACATTCCAAGCCAAGGCAACACAGTTGTTTCGATTGGGGCTGAGATGTATATTGGTGCACAAGCATTGTAGTCGTCAGAGTCTCAGTTTCATCTCTGGTGTTGCTCTGTTGCTAGCAGGCCTAGACAGTACCCTGACGGAGTCACATAGGCATACAAGCATGGCTCCACCGCCAGCAAGCCTAGTCAATACCCCAGCAGAGTTAATTTCATCACCTCTATGTGCAGGAAGCCTTTCTCTTATTTCGCCTTATTCATTTTTCATTTTTTTAAATTTTCACTTTTCATCATTTTTTTTTTCATTTTCACAATTGTGGATAACACTTATTCATTTGAGAGGCAGAAGAGGGATCCAAACTTATTGATAGCAGAAGAGGTTGTTCCTGCAGAGAATTAGTTTATTGTACCTCTGACACGCTTGTTAAGGTTTTCCCCCTCACCTTACTCTACTTGAATAATATGACAAGGGTTAACCCAAAAACAACTGACTAGAGTAGGTGACACTAGTTAGCACGCAAGAGTTGTGTTTTCACCAAGGTTCACTTCAGACAGTACATATTTTCCATCGACGTATCATATTGGACTAAAAGTAACAAGTTCTTCATACAGAGGCATGATGACAGATAACCAAGTAGTGATAGCTATACAAGGCCTCTTGTACTTTACCTATCTTGTTTCAAGATTCATACATGGTTTTATTCGAAACTAACCTACGAACAAAACAAGAAAACAAAAAACAAAGTAAAGTAGAAGTAGAAGCAAAAGCGAAATAAAAGTGAGTAAGCAAACAAGCAAGCAGATAGACGAATGAACAAAACAAGTAAGAAAACAAGTGTGAAAGCAAACCAACTAAAAGAAAACACTACTCCTACTCCTAAGCTAACGGTGCATGGTCCTGATCACGTGAAGTGATATTTCCAATGCAATCACTGGCACATTGTTTGACCCATGTTGGTGAAGGCTTGGTCCATGAGCAACCCGGTTGTGCAGACCAGCAAGTAAGAAAGATATAACAATGAAGACAAACACACTTCATGTTTAAATGTGCCCACAAGC
>APFE031256155.1:1891-46618 GCA_000404065.3 Pinus taeda | reverse complement strand
CTTGAAAGATTCAGAACGATGCTTGTACTCACCAACATCCCTTCAGATTAAGGGGGGGAATGTTGACACCTAATCCAAAACGGATGGGTGAACTGGACAGTCATCAAGAAGATGAACTGATCCGTCATGTTTGTGTATATAAATGTGTGTTAGCTAATGAATAATATATCAGTTTTTCTCCCGCTCATTCTGGAGTTACCCTGGCCTAACAAGATTTCTTTGAGGAGAGCAAGATTTTGCTCATTTGTTACGACTTTAGGGATGGCCTACGTTAGAGTGTCAATTGCCTCTGATCTTTCTGCTTGTGTCTCCTGTGCAATGTGTTTGAAATGCTCTGTGAGGAGAGAGGAAATTTCCTTCTGATTTTGTAGAGTGTCGCCCGCTTCATTTTTGAGATTGAGGATTTTATTTGCACTTCTATAATCGAGAGTGGACCTGTGAAAGAATTTTGTGTTTTGCTCGCCCTCTTCAAGCCATTGCACTCTGGATTTCTGTTTCCAGAGTGCTTCTTCTTGTTGACATCTGTGTTGCCATTGAATCATTAGTTCTTTTTCAAGCTCTTTCGATTCCTCAGTGATATTGCTAGAGGTCCAGCTTTTGTGAATTTGCTCGAGCTTACTCTCTATTATGGATTTTTCCTTGAAGATGTTGCCGAATTCCATGGTATTCCATTGCTTGATTTTGCTTTTGATCTGTTTGAGTTTACTTTGGAGCTTGAACATTTTAGTTCCTTAGATATTTAGTGGTTCACACCACCACTTCTCTAGCAATTTGACAAAGTTAGGGTGCTGTAACCAGAATTTTTCAAAATGGAATGGCTTATTTCTCGGAGTGCCAAGGAAGGCAGCATCTAGAGAGATGGGCATGTGATCCGATCCTCCACTATGGAGAATGTCAGAGCTGACAGTGATGCCCTCTAGAATAATGCTTTCTGAAATGAGGAATCTATCCAGGCAGGAGGCTATGAGTTTCTCTCCTCCTCTTCTATTGTTCCAGGAGAAGGAGCTGGAGGATGGCTGGACATCGACTAATTTTGCATTTTCAATAAATTCTGCAAAGGCCCCATGCATCCCTGTTTAGCCTTCATATCCCTCCTTTCTTCTCCAGGACGGAGGTAATCATGTTGAAATATCCTCCCATGATGATCTTTGTGGTGTGATGTCTTAATTACAGATTCATAAGAGAGTTGAGAAATTGAAATTTTTCTTCTAATCGTTGAGGGCCATACACATTTACACAGAGATAGGTTTCAGAGTTACCTATGACTTGAATCTCCGTTGCTATATAGGATCTGGTGGCCTCCATAGCAAGGAAACTTATTTCTCTTGTATCCCAGAGGGTGGTGATACCTCCTTCCCATCTTTGACTGGCTACTTCTATGAAGTCGAGAGGCTTACCCAATTTTTTGCTGATGTTTTTCATGTGAGAGGTGGCACATTTTGTTTCTTGAATGAACATAATATCTGGCTTTTCTGTTTGGAACTTCCTGAGGAGAAGCCTTTATTTTGCTTGGCTGTTGAGCCCTCTTGCATTCCATGATATTATTTTCATTGATAACCAAGTTTAGAAGTGGTAAGATGGGAAGGCGTTGAGTGTCTTCATTTTACCTGAGTTCAGCATTAAAATCCCTAGATCATGTAGCAACTCTCCGTTTGTCCTTCTTCCCCTTTTCTTTTTTTGTTTGAAGCCAGTTGGGTTTAGGGAGATATTTTTGGAGTGGTTTCCTGTACCTGTTGCAATGCCCAATCTCCTATTTTTCATGTCCAGTTCCGCCTTCTGTCTTGCTATGAAAAGATCGCTAATCTTTTTTAATTCTTCTTCTGGAACATTTTCTATTCCTTTTTCTTTCCAGTTTTCCTCTAATGCTGGGAGATTTACACCTGCTTTTTCTAAGGCTTCGTTTAGCTCTATCTTGTCACTACCACCATCACTGTTTAGCATTTCCGTATCTTCGTCTTGGGTGCTTTCCTGCTCTTGCCTGTTGGCTTTGGGACTGTGTGGGTTTGTGTCCTTTTCTTTCCTGTTGTTGTCTGGCTGGTTCTCTGTCTCCTCTGTACCCAGCTCGTCCACCATTATTTCTTCCGTGTCCGTGTCTGTTTCTAATACACTGAAGGTGTTGAGGGTGCTGCTTGGAGCTGCCCCTGTTCTATTTGGTCTTCTTTTGTTAGCTCTTTGTCTTGTTTTTGGTCTGGTAAAGATCTCTGTGCTTTATACCTCTGGCATGGGTTTGAGCGCTTCTTCAGTTCTGTTAAGAGGACAATCTCTTACTAAATGCCCGTGTTCATGACATTTTCTGCACCAGAATGGAAATTGTTCATAGTCAATGGCCTGGAAATAGTCTTCATCCCTAAAATCCAGCCAAATTCCTTCATGTAGGGCTCCTGATATGTCCAGTTCCACACAAGTTCTGGCACATGAGGTGTATCTGCGCTGTATAGTGGCTTCAGAGGCTTTAATGAAGGTACCCAGATTGTCTCCAATTTGCTTGAGTGTTGCCAAGCCCCAATAGTCTATGGGGAGGGAGAAAAGACGGATCCATACGGGAACTTGAGTGAAGGTATCTTTTTCAGGGATGAAGTTTGGTTTCCAGGGTCTCATATAGAGACCCGCAGAAGTAAAAAAGTATGGTCCCCCATCAAAAACCCTATCCTTATCTTCTAGGTTTGTAAAGAAAACAGTAAAGAAACCTTTAGCTCCTAGGTGTAGATTGATATCACCTTTGGGTCTCCAGTGTTGTTTGATCCATTGACAGAGGGCACGCTCCGTTGGCCACAGTCCCATGAATTTACATATGACTGCATGTTCGGACATGTGCTCGCGGTGGGCTTGTATCTCCGGGTCTGTGCAGACCACTCTGAGTGCCTCGTTTTTCTTTGGTTTGCAAGCTCCTTGGAGAGCTTTGTTGGTGCCAGGAGTGAATGATGGTTCCTTATCTTTTTCCTCTCTTTTTTTCCCTTTCTTCTCTTGCTCCTCGTCTTCTGCTGTCTGGGGATTCATTGGTCCCGCAGTTCTTCGATTTGTCTCTGCGCCTAGGGTATTATCTTCCTTTTCATTATTTGCTTTATCTTTCTTTTTGGAGCTGCCTCTGGTTTCTGCTGTCATTTTTTGCTCCTTATTGTTTCTGGTGCTGCCCGAGTCTCTGCTTTCACTATATCCCGAGATTTTTAATCCTTCCTTTGCTTTCTTCTTGTGCATGACGATTTTCTTGAAGGATGGGGTCCCTGTGGTGCCCTCGCTTATCATTTGTCGGGTCAGTCCGTGCCCCCTGCAGAGAAGGTCAGCCAATCTGTTGTTCAGTGCTACTAGAGATGTCTCTAGATTGGCAGGGCTAGGGCGTTAAACCCTAGACCAGTATTTGCAGCTGGTTTTTCGCTAGAGCTTTAGAATATCCCATAACCGATTAAAACTCTATATTAGAAACATGAATCATTACAAGGGACCATATTGTCCTGTGTGATATAAAATAACTTGGAAAGAATAACATCTCATTGTACCAACCACTCATTCTTTAGTATAAATTTTTCCACAAATTTTATACTCTAAAAAATATTTGCATCTTAACAGACATTCTAAAAATCCAAAATTAAAATAAATTTCTGCTAATTAATAACATATTTCTAATTCAAAACAATGTAACCTAACTTATTAAAAATCATATAAACCATAAATCCAAGTAAAAAATAATTTTCAATTAGTAAACGAATAATAAGATAAATATGGTAAAACATTATAAAAGTTAGTAAACGAATTATTCAAACAATGTAATGTAACTTATAAAAAATCATATGAACCATAAATCCATGTAAAAAATAATTTTCCATTAGTAAACGAATAATAACATAAATATGGTAAAAGATTATAAAAGTTAGTAAACGAATTATTCAAAGTAAAACATATATTTCAAAATTCTTAAAATATTTTATTGCATTTCGAAGGAAGAGCACTTCTTTGTGAGTTGTTTGAATGTAAAGTAAATGTGACCCTTATTTGAATGTAAAGTAAAGGCAACTCTCAGAAGTTATTTTGAAGTAGAGTAAAAAATATTCTTAGAAGTTATTTTAAACTACAGTAAAAAAATCGTCTGTGGGAAGAGTAGGCTTGGTTTTGAAAATAAAAAGATCAGAAGAAAGATACTTGTACAGTGGTTTCTAGTTTAAATTTTGAAATCCCATCACTAAAACAGAAATGCAACCTATATTTTTTTAGACCTAAAATCATACAAAACTTAATCTTCATCAAAGTTTTATATCATGCATGAAAAACCAATCCAACCAAACAAACAAAATAATAAGTAAATAATAAACAAAATATATATTTATATACTATTATATATATATATATATATTATATATATATACTATGTATATTATATAATATATATATATGCGCAGAGCCTGCTCAAAATATTTAACTTCATACGTAGTAACAAGGATTCTCCGAGCGCCCACACAAGCATAAGCTAGACATGCTACACCATCAAACTTAAAAATATCAAGTCCAAAACACAAATGCTAATGTGTTAACTTAGGTAAGATATGCACTGACATACGAAATATAAAAGTCAATGGAAAAATTTTAACCCGAGCAAGATATGCAGTGACATACCGAATACAAAATTCAATGAACCATTTTTCCATGCAGATTCAAAATCAGTATTAATATTTCTATGCACATGTACTTAGTCTGTGTAGCGATACATAAAACTTTGAAAAAGTTTGAATCTAAAACACAAAAGGCTGATGTATTACTTGACGCAAGGTATCCATTGACGCACTAAAAACGAAATTAAACGAACTATTTTTCCGATGCGAAATGAAAATCAACATTAGTAGCTATATGCGTTATGTGCTCAATCTGATCCACAGAACTTCGGAGTAAGAGAAAAAGGGAAAAAATTTAAGTCCAAAACACAAAATGCTAGTATATTAAGTCAGGCATCACACACCAGATACTAAATTCAATGAACCATTTTTCCATACAGAATCTAAATCAATATTGATATTTATGTGTGTTATGTGCTATGCACTGATTTTATATATATATATATATATACAACTCGGCATCTTGTATATCTTATATATGGGCGAAGATATCCTTATTTGCATTCGTCAGGATACGCATTCACAAAATAAAAATCCACAGAAAGATCTTTCCTATTGGCGTACTTGAGACCTGAAAATCGATCTAATTATTTAAATTTAAACATTCTATTTATAGCTTCTACCTCTAATCCCTAGCTTAATTAAATAATTATACATGAATTAGAATTTAATAAAACTATTTACACATTTTTGTACATATACACACGGTAAGCACAGAGCAAAACAAATAAATTAAAAAGGGAAAAACTAAATATTCTGCAATTCAAAAAGGTTTATACCTTACAGACTACAAGAAAACTATATGCCTAATTTACTTATCAATTTCTGTTTCAGAATTTATGAAGTGTGCTAACTCGACTGAATTGAATTTGGGTGCTGCTAGACAACTTCATTCGTTAATCGCTGCAATTCGGATAATTCAAATTCTTGGCATGTTTTTTCATCTTTATCTTCGTCCCAGGAAGAGTAACAAGATGTAATTTCACTATTTTCTAACAGGGAAAATCCTTTCCGCCAGCCGTTGTTGTAGCATCCGCCTCCAGCCATCTTGCTAAACAAACAAAAGAGTTTGCAAGTTTGAGAATCCGCTGATAGAATCTGTGGAAAAACCACTGAACTGAGGATTACTTCTCCACCAAATGGCCCATACATATAATTAACATAAATAAAACTTGGTCAATCTCAGCCATTACTGAATATAATTAACATAAAGAAAACGGTCAATCACAGCCATTATCGATAGAGCATCACCATCACATGGCTGACATAATTTGAAAAAATGAAAAAGAAAAACCCCAACACGACTTCCATCACAATACACAAACAAGCCCCGAATTACACTTCAATTCCTTGCAAGGAAATGCAAGGAAAAACAAAAATAAATTCATTCAAATCCCAAAAACCCTGTGACAAACGAAATAGATGCATCATGTAACAGCCCAAGAGCAATAGCTATAGTCACAACCTCTGAGGCTCAAATTTCAGAAACAATGCACTCACAGAACCTCTACCTAGGATTTCAGTCAGTGTTGAGCCTGGAACAATATACAATAGCGATCAAGGATTATAGAATAGTAAAATACGATGCTAATATCAGTAATAGAATTGAAAGATTCGGCAACATAAATAAAGATAAGCATAACTCATTATCAATAAAATAAACACATGCATAGGCGGCCATTGTCTACAGTTTAACCTGTGCTGCTCACAGATTGGAAACAAAACCAGAAAATCTCTAGAGTCACAATCACAATGCAAGGGGGGTATTTAATGAGATGCAGCGGGCCGATGTCCGAATAGAACGATACGGGTGTAGGACATGCACAAAAAAACGTGGCAGACAGAGGGGACAGATGGCTCCAATAAGCCACAGGCATAGCGTTGAAACTTTAATGCATTTTTGAAATTTCAAAGTGACTATCCCAAGTTTCATCAAAATATGCATTTTTTAAATCTCAAACCGATTATCCTAAGTTTCATCAAAATCATGCAGTCTCCCCAGCAATAAGAGGTGCAAGCTGAAAGTTTGGATAAAGTTTGTTTGCAAGCATATGTTTTTTTAAACATTGGTTAAAACATAAAATGTATTAGTTGGTCGAGCGCATTTAATACCCCATCAACACCTGATCGATCACTAATAGTCCCAGGCAGGGACTAATAAGCCAATGTAGCAATAATTCTGGCCCAGCGATCCCAATATTGTCCACGTTCCCATCTAGGCATGAGAGAGAAAATAGAACTGTCATTAATTGAGACTGCACCTCCTTCATGGCGGAATCCAATGCAACAGCCAGAGATGATGAAGATCAAGTATTGTTTAACGCCACCTGCCATGAGCATGAGCTCTTGCTGTTTGAGGGTCTTTCGGCCTACACATGCAACAAATGCAAAGAATACAGAGCCAACAGGGGTTACAAGTGTAAGATTTCTTCTGGTTCTAAGTGCAAGAAATTCACTTTGCACGAGGTCTGTGCGGCCCTCCCTGATGCCATCCAACACTCATTTTGCAGCGACATGATAATCAAGTTTCGTGCCAAGATGTTTCTGAGGCATCACTGTACTGCCTACTGCGAGGTGATGAAAGGTTTTTTTTGTTCCAAAGTGAAAGGCATAACACAAGCTCCATCCCTTGTGGAGGGAAATTCCTAAAATATTTGATTACAGTAAGCAAGCAAACCATATTAGAAAAAAATAGAAAGAGAGAAAAATTACATCTAATACAAATCACACTCATATATTTAAGATATAAATTATTGATTTCAACAAATTTAAGAAAGTGGATTTATGATTGGTCAATCTCAGCCATTATTGAATATAATTAACATAAAGAAAATGGTCAATCGCAGCCATTATGGATAGAGCATCACCATCACATGGCTGACATAATTTGATAAAATGAGAAAGAAAAACCCCAACACGACTTCCATCACAATACACAAACAAGCCCCGAATTACACTTCAATTCCTTGCAAGGAAATGCAAGGAAAAACAAAAATAAATTCATTCAAATCCAAAAAACCCCTTGACAAATGAAATAGATGCATCATGTAACACCCCAAGAGCAACAGCTATAGTCACGACCTTCGAGGCTCAAATTTCAGAAACAATGCACTCACATAACCTCTACCTAGGATTTCAGTTAGTGTTGAGCCTAGAACAATATACAATAGCGATCGAGGATTATAGAATAGTAAAATACGATGCTAATATCAGTAATAGAATTGAAAGATTCGGCGACATAAATAAAGATAAGCATAACTCACTATCAATAAAATAAACACATGCATAGGTGGCCATTGTATACAGTTTAACCCGTGCTGCTCACAGATTGGAAACAAAACCAGAAAATCTCCAGAGTCACAATCACAATGCAAGGGGCATATTTAATGAGATGCAGCAGGCCGACGTCCGAATATAATGATACGGGTGTAGGACATGCACAAAGAAACGTGGCAGACAGAGGGGACGGATGGCTCCAATAAGCCACAGGTATAGCATTGAAACTTTAATGCATTTTTTAAATTTCAAAGTGACTATCCTAAGTTTCATCAAAATATGCATTTTTTAAATCTCAAACCGATTATCCTAAGTTTCATCAAAATCATGCAGTCTCCCCAGCAATAAGACGTGCAAGCTGAAAGTTTGGATAAAAGTTTGTTTGCAAGCATATGTTGTTTTAAACATTGGTTAAAACATAAAATGTATTAGTTGGTCGAGCGCATTTAATACCCCGTCAACACCTGATCAATCACTAATAGTCCCAGGTAGGTACTAATAAGCCAATGTAGCAATAATTCTAGCCGAGTGATCCCAATATCGTCCACGTTCCCATCTAGTCATGAGAGAGAAAATAGGTCTGTCATTAATTGAGACTGCACCTCCTTCATGGCGGAACCCAATGCAACAGCCAGAGATGATGAAGATTAAGTATTGTTTAATGCCACCTGCCATGAGCATGAGCTCTTGCTGTTTGAGGGTCTTTCGGCCTACACATGCAACAAATGCAAAGAATACAGAGCCAACAGGGGTTACAAGTGCAAGATTTCTTCTGGTTCTGAGTGCAAGAAATTCACTTTGCACGAGGTCTGTGTGGCCCTCCCTGATGCCATCCAACACCCATTTTGCAGCGACATGATAATCAAGTTTCGTGCCAAGATGTTTCTGAGGCATCACTGTACTGCCTACTGCAAGGTGATGAAAGGTTTTTTTTGTTCCAAAGTGAAAGGCATAACACAAGATCCATCCCTTGTGGAGGGCAATTCCTAAAATATTTGATTACAGTCAGCAAGCAAACCATATCAGAAAAAAATAGAAAGAGAGAAAAATTACATCTAATACAAATCACACTCATATATTTAAGATATAAATTATTGATTTCAACAAATTTAAGAAAGTGGATTTATGATTGAGACATGACACAACTCCAACTCCTAACTTAGGAACTAATAATTTTTAGATTGACGGTTTGGAATTCATATTAACAACTCACAACAAAACATGGAAACATTACCCCCAACACCTCACTTTAATGCTTACACTGAAAACATTGAAAACACATATTACAACAAAAAGAATAATCTATGTATCAATGGTCTTCATCAATACTCACATCCACTTTGGAATCCCGCAGACACCGTTCTTTCACCAACACATCTTCCAATTGTAACTTGACCTTAATTTAAAATGTAATCGTCTCTGACCATTATTGATGAACTTTGAAAGATCAACAATATTCACACCTTAATGCACCATCATTGATGAACTTTGCAAGATCAACAATATTGACACCTCAGCTCATCGGGGCTTCCACGATAACAGTTGTCAAGTAATGAACCATTCTATCCACCAACCACCATCTATCAAATTTTCACTTTCAGATATCCGTCAATTGCTAGGATAGGGGTATCGACACTAAATGTGTTCAAAAGTTTATCAAACAACTTGACCTTACTAATACACAATAATTGATGTTTGAGACACCAGGTCTTTCAGTTTAAGAACCACCAATCCTTCTTATAATCAGAATGGAAAAAAATAAAAAACAACTTGACAAAGACATTTCACAACTACGAACTCAATAATCATCAAACTATCAATTGTCATTCAGTAATAGACACGTCACCACGTCCCTCTTTAGCATAGGTCAAAATTTGTTCATTTGGTTCAATGTTTATCTTCGAGTTTTCTCATATTCACAAATAAGCATTTGTTAGAGTGGTCAATTCCAAGAATCTTAGACTGAAATGTTCAGTTGACCAGACTCAATATGTTTAAAATTCAAACTCCAAATTTTGAGACCGAGACAAGATTTCAATAGAAACATCTAACACAGAGATCTCTTCTTGGCAAAAGTGAAAAATTGAGATCTCCCTCCAATTTTAACACTTTTGACATATATCATTGGTGACTTGAAACTCCTCCACCCTAGATCTCAATTCCAGAGTCATGATTTCTCACATTTATAATATGACAGTGCACACAATTTTGACAAAACCATCGAGGCATGAATTTAACTCTTTTTCACATTCCAAGTAGATAAGACAAAATAAAACTTTACCAAGTAGATAAGAAAAAATAAAACTTTACAGATACCAAAATGACAAAATGATCCCACATGCTTAAAGAAGTTGCAAACAAAACAAACAAAGCTACACAAGAACAAAAAAAAATTCACACACTAAAAATAAATTCTCACACATCTATACTAATGTGTATATAAACAATACCACTTAGGATCCATCACATATTCTTGACCCTCCCTTGAAGGAGTCAAACAATTACCAAGTGTGATATGATATAGAAAAAATAAAAAGAGAAAAATTACAAACAACACAAATTACTCTTATATATATACAAATAACTGAGGTCGACAAATCTAGATCTTAAAAAAGTGACTAAAACATGACACAACTCCAACTCATGATATAAGAATTAACCACTTCTAAATTGACTTTTGAAAACTAACCATAAAAACTCACATGGAAATATTACTTTCCAACAAATCTCAAACTGAAAATTGTGACGGGTGATTTGAAAAGGTTTACATGGATCCGAAATCTCAAACTCAAAATTGTGACGGGTGATTTGAAAAGTAACATTTTAGGACTCTCTTACCACATGCATCTCATCGGTTTCATCGAGTTTCATCGGTGTGTCACAACACATGCATCTCACGTAAAACGGAGAATAATAACTGGTAATGTTAATGTAACAATGGATGAAACAAATGGTAATCTTTTAAAATAGCCATAGCTCTGGGGCATTTTTATGATGATGGTAAATTTTGGAAACATTTTAGAAGTGAAAATGAAGAAAGTCAATTTGATACTTTCTTTAACTTATGCGTTTTTTTTATAAGTTAAATTTGATGTTGTTTTCCATCATCTTTATGTACTTTTATCCTCCGTTGATTGCAACATAACACAGTGGAATATTTTTTAATGAATGATAAAAAACAAGAGGGGTAAGGTAAATATTAAGGATTTGAGTCAATGAGATTGGCAAAAATGAACAGGGTTCGAATTTTATGACAATGATAATATTTATCATTATTATTTCATAAATTTTAAAAATCATTATTATATATTTTAAAAATCATTCTATAGATTTAAAATTTGATTAATTTGTTTTTTTTAAATTAAATTATATATTTGCTTGTTTATAGTGTAATGGATGCCATTTATTTATTATATATATAATATATATATATATATATATATATATGGGGGAACCTGGCTTCAAATTATGCAGGTATATTAAATTTAAATGCAGATAAATGTTAAAAAGAACTTACCATGTAACTTATATTGTTAAAAAAATAAAAAAAAATAGATAAATTGTATTTGCCTTTTTGAAACCATCATTATTTTTAAATTAGTGGATTATTATTTAATGACTATGAAATTTAGGATTGAAATTATTTTATTTTAATTAATAAATAAGTTGTTTGTGAATAATTGGGAAAGCACTGGAGTAATAAAATATTTTTGTCATTCTACACAAAAATGTTAAGTGATTTGTAGTTTCCAAAATCTTCTCTTCAAAATTTGAGTATAATTTAATATTAATAATTTAACATAACTAGAGAGAAATATTATGTTAAATTAAATTAGCATAATAGGACAGAGAGATTACGTGAAGAACTTTGCTAGAGAGAATTGCCAAGTTGGGTGTAAAACAAAAAATAAAATAAAAGGATAGGAAGAGAGAAATGTGTTGTTTAAAGAAAAATAAAGACATTTTCTTACATTAAAATAAAAAGCCCAGGAGACCAAGGGATTTGGACCCATGGACCCTTAAAGAAGGACACTGCTAAGGAAAAAATTGTTGGAAAGATATATAAGAAAATTAGTTAGGAACACAAGAGGTTGTTGATTCTTGAACGCAAGAAGGTTTGAGCAAGCTCTTAGGGAATTGTTGGTGACAATTCTTGGTTTGGTGGAATGTGCTTCTTTCCTCAATATTTCCCAAGCACTTGATCACCATTAGATGTGTGTTATTTTGTTGCTTAGATACTAAATATTATGGTAGTTTAACATTGTTATAGTGATGGGTTAAAATGAATCATAAATTAAAGAATAAGTTATTATGTTGCCATTGATAAGAGAACTTTATGTATTATATCTCCAAATAATAATGCAAATTAGAGATTTTATTATGCAGTAGGTTGAAGGAAAAACTAGGTACTTCACTTAAAAAGTACATGTTAATGAGGAATTCCTCTTATGTACTAACAGATAGAGTTTTGGTTCATGTATTATGGGATATCTTAAAATTTTCATTGGAAAAAAGGTATTGCTAGCAGATGTGAAGAGGAGGTTCTAGCATTAAGTATACCAAATAAGAAAAACTATGCTCTTTACCTGTCTTCATGCAAGTTGTTATGCCACCATCAAACTAGCCACACTGCCACATGAGGTATTTCTCGGAGATGTGAAGAAGAGATTCTAGCATTGTTGCAAGAGCTTTTGACATAATTGGGCTAAGAAATAGGAATATAGTTTATGTGTTAGTGTTGAAGTACTCACAGATAAAATGACCATGTACAAAATTAGTCATTTTTTCATTTTAGAATTATTTGTTAGGCACTATATAAAAATGCACACGAGCAGGGCTCTTAGTTCCCAAAGTGCTATATGCCAATCAAAAAATGAAAGATACATTTTTGAAAACTTATAAAATTGTTTTAATAATATAAGAAAAAACATAACTAAAAGAATTCTTAAAGCTTTGGTTAGGCATATGAAAATGTTTAAACTTAATCAGGGAGGTGAAATCTATAGGTAATAACTAATAATATTTCTAATAATAATTAATCTATTAATTCATTTTCTTACATATATCTACAATTGTTTATCTCAATTCAGATATCCACAATTGTTTATCTCATTGTTAGACCTATTAAAACCATCCACACCTTCTATTCCTTTAGGGATCTTCAAATGCAATGAATGTTGTGGCACCTCATTCTCCTTTTTCCTCATTAACTTAGTTCCACATTGCATCTTCAACCTCCTTAGCAAATTATTCCTTAAAAATATCCTCTTTTCCAAATTTTGGTATGGGTTTCTCTAGTTGGAGAGATATTGAAGAGCTCAAAAGATCACAGAAACCCAAAGCTCTCTTAAGGAAAGAGATTTATGTGATATAATATGTCAAAAGTTACTCACAAATAGATTCAACATAATCAATCAGTCAAGGAAATATTCAAACTAATTAATTGACATTCAAACAATTGATTCCAATTTCATGCAATCAACGACTCAACTTGCAAACCCCAAGAAAAAGAAAAAATTAAAGGATGGAAAATTATCTTGAAGTTTAAATCCATTGGCCAGTCTCACTAGTCCCTAATATGCAAACTATAAAATGCTTATTGATGCCTTTGTAAAATTATTCAAATTTATAATGATTTCATTTATACTATCTATATAATGTTGACAACATCTGGGGTAAAATAATTATATATTGTAAAATTTGGGTGAATCATTTTTATAAAAATGGAAATTGACGAATCCTTTTTTTTTAAAACCATGGAAAATTAGCCTACCTATGAATATTAGCCCATAAAATTTTCCATGCCTAGGAGGATACCAAAATTAGAAATTAGGAGCCCAAAATATGGTATTGACACCTTTGATTATGGAATTATCACTACTAAATCTATCAAAACTACTCTAATTTTGTAGAGGTGAAATCAAAGATGAAAACTAGAATGCTACTAAAACAGATCCAGAATTTCAAATAACGAGAACTACAACCCTCTATGGTAAGGACTTGTACATGGATGCTAGCTCTATGGACACTGAGTCAATTGAGGATTAGAATCAGGGAAAATATCTCACAAATTAACAAAAATAATCTTAGAGATAAGAATGATATCTCATCCATTGGTCCATGAGTCGATCCCCATTACAAGTTCTCCACTAGGGTCAATATGGAGGGTGATGCAAACCCTTCGCAGCATTAAAATATTATGATCCCCATTACCAAAAATTCCTCGTTGATTAATGGAAAGGGAATTAATTCCCTTATTGATTATTTTCCCCATCAATTAGAAATGGAAATAGAGACTCAAGGGTTTATCATTCATTATGAGTTATAGAATTTGGGGTCATATTTGATGTCCAGATTTACTCTCGACTCCCTCACAAATCTCCTAGATCTAGATGAGAAGGTGTAGAAATGCTTAAAGGTATTTGTGGAGGATAGTTTCTTAATGGATATAATAATACTATCACCATGTACTCCATCTCCTATATCTGGACAAGAAGGTGGGAAAATGTGTAAAGGTATTCATGGAGGATGGTTGCTTAAAGGCTACAATAGTACTATCACCAAGTACTCCATGTTGCTGCGGGAGTTGTAGGAGGCACTATATGAGCTTTCTAAAAAATATTCCATGTAGTTGCATACATCGCATGCCTTGTGTGGTTCGTTCTATACTGACTTAATGCAATAAATTTTATGAACCTGTGGCTACAACATAGAACGATGCTTCAATATTTGTTCTCACATTTCACACCACCTCATGGCCTTGATACCAAAATAAAACAAGGACAACATAAAGAAATAGAATAACTATGTCACTTAGATGTTTTATTAATATAAACACACATATAACACGTAATAGAGTCTCATTTTATGATAATTGTATCAATTTACAAGATAGTAATGCTTTAGCTACAAACTAACAAACATTCACTTAAACTAAGTTAATGTAGAAAAATTAATTGGAACACTACATTCTTCTAATTAACTCTAACAACCTATTTTTCATAATTTTATGGATGCATTTTTAAATAATAATTATGTAAATTTTGTAGTGAATGCTTAGGAATAACTATCTCAAATTATTTTTTACATTATGCAAATAAATATATTTTCTTTTGAAACAACATTTCTTTTTTCCAAAGAAAAAAATTGAACTTTTTATTAAGATAAAAAGTTACATAGTATATCCAATTAGGCATTCAATTTGACTGTATGAAAGCAGATCATAGAGCACACTGGGTACAATCCTGCCTAAAGGAAGAAAGCAAAATGAGTTGTTCGTGATATTAGGAAAGAGAGAAAAAAGAACCAAAAAAACCAGCTAGCCTAAGCTTTCCTGCCCTTCTTCTTCTCCACTTTTCGCCAGCCATCAGTGTTGGGAGTGGAGTCGATAATAGCAAGCTAGTTTTCCATTGTGTTCATTGGTTGTTCCTTGTCTGAATCCGATCCTTCAGGGCTGTGAGTTCGTTTCGTGCCACTTATTTCCAGTTGGAATTCTTGTTCCCGTTCCAAGCTGTTCTCTTCTTCCTTATTATCATGCATTTTATCTTCTACTACCTTGTGTTCTACTTTCTTTGCTGTAGTTGCCTTCATTTCCATATTTTCTATATTATGCCATCCTTTTGGCTTCCTTTGTTGCTACTTACTCCTATTGGGGTTGGTACGTGGAAATGCATTGTACAGGTGACCTGTTTGTTGACATCCTCGACATCAGAATGCTTTGTTCTCATAGTCCAAGGGTTGTGTCCATTATGTATTATTGAAATTCAGGATTATACTTTCTATTAAGCCTTGGCTGAGATCTACTTCGACACATATTATGGAAAAAGTAAATAGTCCTTTTATGTGTCTCTCTGCATCAATCTTTAAGAGTTTGCCCAAGGTATTTCCAATAGCAGTTAGAGCCTCTTGATGCCAAAAATGTAAAGGGAGGTTATGCAGCCTAACCCATACTGGCATCCTTGATACCACTATAGTATTGGCATCAAAATCAAGAAACCATGGGGTGATGAATAGTCCAACACTGCCCCGGAACCATGGCCCTTAGTTGAGGATTATTTCCTTTTCCTCTTCTATGTGAAATCTTACTATGATAAACCCCTTAGGATATAGGTAGATTTCACATTTCTTTGTCCATACTGTATGGATCCATTGATGCAATATGTCAGCTTTGGGCCGAAAACCATTAAATCTGCAAATAACTGCGTATTTTTGTAGATCTGAGTATATAGCGTTTACCTCTGGTATATCGATGGAGATAGATGGGATCACCAAAGTTTGATATACAATGTAAGGCCGCAAGGGTTCAATGGCAGCTGTGGGGATTGTTTTCCCTTTTCCCTTGACTGCATCCTTGAAAAACCCTGTATTTTGCGAGCTAGTTCCAAAGCTTTCGGCACCTCCTTGTAGTCTCATATTGAGAATGATTGTAGATCCTGGCTTGATGTTGTAATTTTGCATGGTTCTGTAGTCCTTCAACGAGCTGCCCCCATTTAATAGGTGTTGTTTCCCAGCCAGGTAGGCAGTCTGAATGGAAATGTTATTCTTCAAATCTGTAACACTGTCGTTATCATAAGTCCAGATCATGGCTATTTTCCCCTTGGGCATTTTAACAAAGATTTGAATTGATTGGGAACTATCCCATCAGAAATAGAGCTGGCAAGCTGGGGTGTCTGGAGGTTTTTCCTTCCCGCAATAGAGGCTTCAACTATGTCTGCTCCAATGGTCTTGGAGCAAACGGGTATGGTTTTTACGATCAGAAACCTCTGCTTCCGAAAAGTGTTTTCAACTATCAACCAAAGATCCACTGCCTTGATTGCTTTTTGGTCTTCCCCGTGCTTAATTCCATCTGCCATATTCCTGAATCATTCCTCCAAATCTGTAATGTTGTTCCCATCGACCCTACAAGGAATCTTTTTGATTGATTCCGTGTCTTTCCCGTTAACCAGATCTGAGAAAAACACCTTTGCTTCAGATCTGAGGGAAAAGACCCGTCCTCAACTCCATACCCTGGCTGTCGGCGGCTCTCCCTCATACCTTGTGGCATTACATCCTTTCACTTCTGCAATGATGGTCCCCTTGATCCAAAAATGAGTTTTCAAAATTGATCCCATGTCTACCTCGTTTGCAAGATCCGAGCAATACACCACAACTGTAGATCTGTGGAAATAATGTTGACCTTGGCTCCAATTTACATTTGTTTTGATAGTATTTCTTGCCACCATCTTCTTTCCTATCTTGGGGCCTTTGTGCTTACTCCTGGCCATCAATGGCAGTCCCTCAAAACCTGCTCTGTTACCACCTAAGTTTGCCTTGGTCACAAGATCGAAACTGCGGAAAGGTCGTGCCATTAGGAGACTTGCCGCAACTGACCTATGGAAGATTAGATCCATGGCGGAAAAATTAGATCTTGTTCCATGTCCATTCCTTAACATTGCCCGTTATTCAGGATCAGCTCTCCCGTCTGCAAGAGGCGTTTGATCTGTTTCTGAGGAGCTCCCTCCATTGAATTGCAGAGAGGCAGCTACAATGAACTCGTTTCCAAAAACCCTAGCCATGGCGTCTCTAGGTGGTTCCTTTTCTCCCAGTATCCTCTCTTCTAAAACAACATATATTACAAACTTTACAATTTATTTCTAATTTATTAAATATTTATATAGACCTACATAAAAAACATTTTACTATGAATTTAAAGTACATAAATCAAGTAGTGAATTCCTGAGAGTGATTATTTCACACTCTCATTTTAGTAGTATGGCAAGTGCTCATGAGTCATTATCTCATTCTCTCTTCTTTCACTTTATTCAAATTGTTTTCATTTTGTATTTTTTTCTTTATTCAAATTATTTTCATTTTTTCTTCTTTCACTTTGTTCAAATTGTTTTCTAAGTTAAGTAAAAAGATCTATTTGCTTCTAAACACATCATATATTATAAATCACATTTCTATTTTGTTTAGCATTTATTTGGCATTGCATAAACCATATTTTATTACCCATCTAAATTACATAAACATGTAAAATAAAAACAATGTATATGTAGAAATTTTTTTTTTCTCAGTAAGCTTAATTCTATTAAAAAAAAGGAAAAATATTTACAGAGTGACTGAAGTCAATTCATTGCTCTGATAAGAGACATCCTTCGAGAAGAAACATAAGCATCAGTCCAGAGAAAAACACATGACCAGGTGCTGAACCCACCACATGGAGACCCATACATAAAAAACAATGGAGGCACATACATCAAAAATAATGGAGACCCGTACATCAGAAACCAGAGGATATCCGTAGCCGAGTTACCAGAATAAGAAAGCCCGAGGATTGCCAAAAACATGACCAAAAAGGTAGACCACCGTTAGCGAGAGCAGACTAATCCTCAGGCTGTTCCTCCACAATTCAGCACCATAGGAATTCTGGTTCGTTAGCAACAGGATCAGCGAACTGGACAGAAGGTCCGAGGTCAACATGTAGCATCTCTGTATCCTATGTGCCTACCTGGTTCAGCCCAAACATGCTGTGGCATCATACCAATACCAAGCTGGAATGCAAAGGGAGGACCAGCAACAGCACCCGAGCCTCCTGTATGAGTGTCTGAACCCTCCATTTGTGTTGTCTCATAGAAGACCACGGATATGTGGGCGATGATCTAAGGCTGATGCAGAGAGCTATTAAAAGTGAAAATGGCAGACCCTGTCGAATATGTAGGCCCCCAGGGTTGATTTGAGCCGTGAAGCCTTCCACGCCCACTACGGGTGCTTGGATATCGACCCGAAAATAATTCACTGGTGGCAGGCGAGTCCGAAGTGGAGTCGGTAGGGGCGCACTGGGGCTGGTCTCTATGGCACCCCATTCACTGATGAAGACGAGCCATTGTTGAGAGGGCGGATGAAGGATTATAGCCAGGCTCCACACTGAAGCTGAGAGGACCATCAGAGACAGGAGAGGGTGAACAGAGACAAGAGAACCAACAGAGACGAGGGGACTTGTTCTTCTCAATCTTCCCCCCACTCCCTTCCAAGACTGTGCATAATATAGAGAAAATGAACGAGGGGCCAGAGACTATGAGTGAAATTCTCAGAAGCCGCCCCTCAGAGCCAAAAACCCAGACAGAGTCCTGGAGATGATAAACAACCCTATGAACCTCCAGAATGAAACCCAAACACATCGTTCTCGTTACAGGCTTAGGACCAACAGAGAGAACCAGGAGATGATCAGAGGTGAGGGGATGAGCCCAGCTCAATGACTCACAATTCTTCAAAATGAATGCAGGGCTGAGCCCATCCTTATATTGGCCGAACCCTCCTCGATAGACCCCAACCATAACTACTTCATTGATGGTGGCCGCCATCTCTTGCGGGTAGCAGCATGCGGAGGAGGATGCCATAGCAGTGGACGCACAGAGTGAACATGAGTCACTTGACGAGGGAGTATAATGGCTCGCATCCCAGGCTCACCTCCACGAATTTGCATTTATCTCCTCGTACAGGGTGGGCAGGTGTCGTGCCCCCTTGCTCCACCCCCATCCCATAAAATTATTCGCAGCATCAGTCACCTGCATCCAGGGGAGCTACATCTTTTTGAACCAGCATGGTGCATTCCTGGGCGTGATCATGATTTTGAATAATGTCAATTGTGCCAAAAAGCATAGTGTGTCTTGCTTCCACCCCCAACTTAGCTAGGAGATCAGCCACCTTGTTGCCATCTCCCTTGATATGATTAAAGATAATGGATTGATTTTTGTGGAGATGGCATTTTATGGCCTCCAGCCTGGCCTCAAGCCTCCAGCTTTTGGTTGTTTTCCTCGCATGAGTCCCATTTTGAAGTTGTTTGGCCATGTTGATGAGAATTTGGGAGTCCCCTTCAATTTCCAGGGGTTGGAGGTTGAGATCCTTGGATAGGGGAAGTCCTTGCCAAAGCCCTTCCAGCTCTGCTGAGTTGTTGGTGTCCCAACCTATCTTCCCAAAGTAGATAAGGATTGGAGATCCTTTGTAGTCTCTGAAAACACCGCCAAGTCCTGCATTTCATGGATTTCCCTTGGAAGTGCCATCAAAAGTGAGCTTGATTGTGTTCTTTTGGGGAGGGGTCCAAGAGTCCTTCCTACTATTGTTGGACATGGATGGGGTGGGGGAGTGAGTTCCCAGTGGGAGGTGCAAATTCTAGTTTGCCCAAATGGCCTTTTCATTAGCTGTAGAGGGAATTTCGTCCTGCGTTCAGTTGCCAATCGCCAAGGTCTCTTGGAGGTTATGGCAGAAGTTGCCCCACATAATTTCTAGTGGAGAACTTTGATCCTTGAATATGTGCTTTTTCCTTTCTTTCCATAAAGTCTAGAGGAGGAGACCAGGAATTATTCTCCAAAGGTGATTGAGAATTCCACTTTTGTAGGGGTTCTGGTGCCACTGGCGCAGTGAGTCGAGGATGTCTACTAATCCTCTGCAATTTTGTTGACATCAAAAGCTGGCTTTCTCCCACAAATGATTGCCCAGAGAGCATGAATCGAGGAGGTGCTGAAAGGTTTCCTCCTGGTTTTTGCAGTTGACACACATAGATGGTCCATGAAAGCTCCTGTGTCTGAGATTGTCCCAAGTGAGGATTTTGCAATGCCCCACCAACCGGAGGAAAAGAGAGACTTTGGGCCAAATGCTTGAAGACCATATTCGACTCCAAAAGGGATCCAGGGGTTTTGAATCCGAGCAGATGATCTTGTAGGCCTCTTATGTAGTGAAAGTTACCCTAGGTGTGTATCTCCATCGAAGGATGTCCTTATCCTCTGAGTATCTGATTTGTCGATTTTGAAGCTCCCTCTCCAGAAGAAGCTTCCATTGTCTGTATCCTTGGTCTGTGTCCTTGATCCAATTCTGTCAAACTTATTCTTGTAGCTTCCCTTCCCTGTAGCGTTGTGGAGTTTGTTCAAGGGTATTGTGGAGTTTCGGTAGCTGATTCCACGCATCCATCCAGAACCACATTGATCGCCCATTTCTCACTTCCCAGAAACTATGTTGCTGGATCATTAAGTAATGTTGTTTGGCTGCATTCCAGATTAGGGAGCCTTTCACTGTTGGAGTGTATCTGATCAGGTCTTCCAGCGGTCTAAGGTTGGCGTATTTGGCTATCTAGATGGCTGCCCATGGCTTGTTGGGCATTGTTATCCATTGCCACCAAAATTTTGTGCACATGATTGTGTTGCTGTGACTAGTGTCCCTTAGACCGATGCCCCCTTTTTCTTTAGGCTTACAAACTGTGGCCCATCTTACCAAGGCCCATTTGCGGTGGGTACCAGTGGCGCCCCATAGGAAATTATGCTAAAGGGATTTTATATTTTTGATTACCCATTTGGGTGCTACCAAGATAGAGAAAAGATAAAGAGGCATAGACTGAAGAACCTCTTTGATTAGAACCAAGTGACTGCCAATGTTCAGAGCTCTATGGGTCTAGAGATTTAAGCGAGATTCTAGCTTCTCAAGGAGAATACGCCAGGAAGTGTGCTTTAAGGCAGAGGCAATGAGGTGGGCTCCAACGTATTTGTAGGGTAGAGAGTCAACAGTGAAGCCCAGGATACGAGCAATGGCGAACTGGGTGATAGGGGGGGTATGGAAGAAGTAGATTTGAGATTGAGCCTGATTGATGCTAGTGCTTGAAGCTTCTGAAAAATCGTTCAACAGGGATTTAAAAAGAGAGGCTTCTTGAATAGAGGGGTATCCAAAAAGCATATTATCATCCACAAATTGTTGGTGAGATATCGCTAGAAAATTGTGGATGGATAACCCTTTGAGTTGCCTGGAGAGGAGGGCTTGCTTAATGTGATGACCCAGGCCTTCAACCATTAGCACAAAAAGGAAAAGGGAAAGAGTATCACCTTGCCTAATACCTCTCGAAGGGATGAAAGGATAGGAGGGGATGCCATTAATGAGGATAGAGAAAAAAGTAGAAGATATAAGGCTCATCACCCATCGCACCC
Organism: Pinus taeda; assembly: GCA_000404065.3. Classification (NCBI taxonomy): domain Eukaryota; kingdom Viridiplantae; phylum Streptophyta; class Pinopsida; order Pinales; family Pinaceae; genus Pinus; species Pinus taeda. The sequence continues at coordinate 24,792 of APFE031256155.1, read as the reverse complement.
ACATAGGCGAGAAACCGAAAGTTGTTATCATTTTCTATATACATACCCAATTGAGCTTATCAAAAGCTTTTGAGAGGTCGAGCTTGAGAATCATACCTGCTTGTTTGGAGTGGTTGAGGGAGTGTATGATTTCATGAGAGAGAATGATGTCGTCCAGAATCTGTCTGCCCTCTACATAGCCCGACTGTTCTGGCGAAATGAGCATGGGTAGTAGCAGCTATAACCTGTTGGCGATTACCTTGGATATCACTTTGTATATGAAATTACAAAGCGCTATTGGTCGAAATTTTTCCAGGGTTCTCGTGATCTCCTGCTTGGGGATAAGCACCATGAAGGTAGAGTTGAGAGAGGGTAGAAGCCTGTGAAGGGTACGCGACTCCTCCACCACTAGCCAGACTTCTTCTTTTATCAATTCCCAAAAAGGTGTGGAAGAATGTTGTGGTGAAGCCATCCGGGCCAGGGGCTTTACCTTCCTTGAGTTGATGCATGGCCGCATCCACCTCCTGTTGCATGATAGGACGTAGGAGGAGTTCGATATGCTCTGCTGTAATGATTTTGGGCACATTGGTGATGATTTTTTCTATGGCCGGTGTCCTGTCCGCTTGGGGCTCTTGATGAACCTGCTGGAAGTATCTTAGGAACTCTTGCTCTATCTCAGCAAGATTTTCCAATCTCTCCCCCTCTGGATTATGAATGAACGAGATGGTATTGCACATTCTTCGCTGAATTGTGGTTCGATGGAAAAATTTGGTGTTCCTCTCTCCTTCTTTTAGCCATCTAATCCTAGACTTTTTCCTCCACAAGATTTCCTCCTGCTTCCTTCTTTCTTCGAATTGGTTATGAATGCGTTTTTCCTAAGCAAGGGTTTCCTCGTTGTGTCCTTCTGATATGATGTGTTGCTGGAGATCTGCCATTTCCTTGTTTAAATTCTGCTGCGCTTGAAAGATGTTGCCAAATGTCTCTTTGTTCTAGCTCTTGATTTGGGCCTTGAGGAATCTGAGCTTTTGCTGGAACTGAAACATTTTTGAACCAACTAGTGGAGGGAAACATTTCCATACTGATCTGATGAAGTCTTTGGATGCGGGGTGTGAGAGCCAAAAAGCCTCAAAGTGAAATGGTCGCCCTTTTATATCACCAAGTCTTTTCCATTGGAGGGTGATCGACCAATGATCTGAGCCTGAGTAAGGGAGAATTGATGCCGAAAGATCTCCTCCTAGATGCACTATATTGTCCGAGAGGAGGAATCTATCAAGTTTGGATGTAATTTGTTGCATTCTAGTTCTTCGATTACTCCATGTATGCCTACCATTGCAAAATTTCATGTCTATTAGACTATTGTTTTGAACGAAATCTTTGAAGTGGGCGGCTTCCTACTCCAATATTGCTCGCCCGCCTCTCTTTTATTCTATCTTGGTTATCATGTTATAATCACCTCTCATGATCCACAATGGGTGGACTCTGTTGATATTGAGGTCTGCTATTGTATTAAGAGTTGCTATTTTTTTGCTGGCTACCTGTGGGAAATAAACTTTGGTTAGATGACCATGCACATTGGCGCCTAAAATGTGAAAGGTTGTGTGAATCATGTGATGAGTTACATGGATGTCTGTTAACTCAATTGCTTGAGTATTCCATGCAATATCCAAACCTCTCAAATCCCCTGTGGCATCCACTGCTGACGAGTGACATTCTGGTCATGCTTTGGAAAGAATGTTCCCAAGAGTGACATTGTTACACTTTATTTTTCGTAGACAGAAAATTTGTGGTTGCTCCTGCTTAATCATGTTTTTTATTAATCTGAGTTTCTGGCGGCTGTTGAGCCCTCTTATATTCTATGAGATCAGTTTCATGATTCACTGATGTGGGTGGGCTTGTAGTGCTTGGTTAACTTAGCATACCTGCTTGAATCCACTAGAATTTTTCCTAGCACAATGGTTCGCTGGAGATCTGTTCGTCTCCCTCTCTTTTTGGAGTCTTTATGGGGTAAGCCTCCATCCCAGTGACTGCCCGGTTGGATGCCAAGCTGCTACTGCTGGTAGGCCCTGGAGATGATGACCTCTAGTTTGCTGATCTGGAGCTCTAATATTTTATCATAATCCCTTTTTTGCAGAATTGCTCCATCGCTAGGATGTTAAGACCATTTAGGTCAGTGCTCTCAGGTTCTTCCTCCATTTGTTGTACCTCGCTTTCCTCATCTATAATGAAAGTTGGGCTTATGGATTGACTGGGAATATCATCAACCTCCATGTCTTTTGCTTTTCCGTTTGAGATCTTGATAGCCATCTTGGGGGCATCCAAGGAGGTGATAGGGGAGCTGGGCCTGGGGGGGCAACCGGAGGGGTAAGTGGTAGCAGGGGAAGCTGAGGGCTTAGGACTGTGGGATGAATGCAGAAGTGGGTCAGATGAGGGGTTAGCAAGGACCTCAAAATTGTTGCTTGTTGAAGGAAGGGAGGAGGAATCCTGCTGGGGTTTTTTCCCTGAGGGGGCTTTCTTGTGAGATCTCTTACGGGAGGCCACTTTAATGAATCCATCTTGATCTGGCTTCGTTGAGGGTGCAACATTTAGGGAATTGAAATTGAGAGGACAATCTCTAAAGACATGACCTAAAGCATGGCATCTTCGGCTGCAAAAGGGAACATGTTCATAATCCATAGGTTGAACCCATTCAAAATCATCATGAAGAGGACCTACCAAGTCCGGGAGGGGTTTTTCCAGTCGCATGAAGACACAAATACGAGCATAGGATGTGTATTCGCACAGCTTTGTTTCCTTCGCCGATTTTACAAACTCCCCCAGCCCATTTCCTATGTCCTTGAGAGAGTCTTCATCCCAGTACTCCACCAGAAGAGAGTACATCCTGATCCATTCTGGAGCCCGACTAAGGTCCTCCTTATTTGGGTTAAACCTTTCCACCCACGCTCTTAGGTACAGGCCCACTGAGTTGAAGAAATAGGGCCCTTCATCCATGATTCAGTTTCTATCTTCTATGCAAAGAAATATCACTGTAAAAAACCCTTTTGGTCCTAGTTGCAACGTAACATGGCCTTTAGGCTTCCATTTGGCTGAGATCCAACCTTGGAGGGCCTTTTCGGTCGACCAAAAACCAATAAATTTTCCAATAAGCGCATGGTCCTTCATGAACTCGATTTTTCCATTAACCCTGTGGCTGGACAACTCGATCTTGGGCTGTTCAGTAGCCACTGGTTTATAGGTCTTCGATGTGATCTTGTGCCTTTCCTCTGTCTCTGGTTTTCCATCTGATTTCTTGTTGCCTTCTTCTGTTTGGTGCGTGGACTTGTTTGCATTCTTCTGCCGCGGAAGGCCCTCGTGATCCTCTTCTTCGTGCCCCGATTCAGAGGACAGGGCACTTGGTTGCACTAGAGGCTTGCGATTGGACGATGGGGAGGGCTTTGAGGCCCCCCCAGCAAAAACCCATTACCTCGATGGAGATCCAAAGGCGCGTTTGTTAGTTGTTGACAGCCAATCATTCTGCAAGGTGCAGGGAGTGTGCAAGGTGCGCAGACTGCACCGTCGTAGGGTTTTCAGAACCCTAGTTCCTAGAGCCCGCAGACCGCTTCATCCTCACATTATATGTAGAATTATATTACTCGTAACATGCTCAATTATTATATTAATGTTAAAGTTATATATTTACATGAAATTTATCATAGAATCATATTTATTGCTGGTAAATCTAGTTGTAGTAAGTATATAGTTATAGAGATTTAAAACTTTTATCACAATACTCTATTTAATTCATTACAAAATATAATCCATTTTTTTACTAATATTTATTTATTTCAGGTGTTACATTAAAATGTTTTGACAAAAGCTAAATTTTAGTTAATTTAAATAACTTGTTGATAATATTTAAATAAATAAGTTTTAAATCTTACTTTTCTATTAATCCATTTTCTTACTTAAAAGAAAATAAAACTTAACCAAATTTTTTAAAGAAAATTCCATATTTTACTTAAAGGAAAATAAAATTTAACGAAATTTTTTAAAGAAAATTCCATATATCTAATAATAATTAATTTATTAGTTTGTTTTCACAGGGTATGAAAATAAGACTTAACAAAAAAATATTTTCCTTCTTGAAAATAAATTAAATAATAACCATATTCCATAAATCAAATAATCCAAACCATAGTCGAATCAGATTGAGGTCGTTTAGAGGTTTGAAATATTCCAAATAAACTTTGCAAGGTTTTCAAATAATCCAAATCTATATAATCCAAATAGAATTCGTCTTCAAATAGGAAACCTATATAATCCAAATAGAATTTGTCTACAAATAATCCAAATAGAATTCGTCTTCAAATAGGAAATCTATATAATCAATCAACTTTATTGAGTCTTCAGATAATCCAATTCGACTTTATTGAGTCTTCAGATAATCCAAAGATCTGCAGATAATCCAATTCGACTTTATTGAGTCTTCGAATAATCCAAATCTATCAAATTAGGTTGAGGAGCGACATATTTTTAGTGAATAATTCAAGTAAGAGAATGAAAGATAAGTTGTAAGTCAATTATTAAACTACTCAGTAATTAACTTAATAAGTACCCTACTTGCTGCTAGACAGATCAGAACAACCACGACAGGTGATGTAAGGTGTTAGGCTGCGAGGGATAATGGCTTTTAAAATGTTAATTGTGACGCTCGTCATTCCAGTAACCCTGGATGTCTCCACTCCCGAGTGACCTCTATATAATGTTTATGAGAAGGATTCGAAATGACGATCTGCAAATCTTTAACTACATAGGAAATCTTGATAGTTCCTGAAATTTTAGGTATCATCCAATATATGGTAAATGTTTCAGATGAGTAGTAGGTATGATGATTAATAACATGTATCTTTTAAGAAGTCAGGTATCATCTAATATATGGTAAATGTTTCATATGAATAGTGGGTATGATGATTAACCATATGTATCTTTTAAAAAGTTATTTGGATGATTTATAAAATGAAATTAAAAAATTATTAATTATGTATATATACTCATTTTTTTGGTTTAGTTAATTTTATAATCTTATATAAAATTGTGTAATTGTCTGAATTTATAAATTTATATATAAAATTAACTTCTAGTTACACTTAATTAGGCTACTTTTACTCTAATGCTATAATTGAAAGTGAAGATATTAGTAATTTCCTCCCTACGGCCATGAGATTACCTAATTCGGTAAAACTACCCCGTGCTACTCTTGACTTGAAGGGTTTTCCTTTTCCTCGGAGACTTTAATGTTCACTGGTTGTATGGTCTTTACCAGACATAGTCTTCACAAAAAGTCTAACCCTTCAGCACAACCTCCTTTTCTTCTCCAGATCTTAGATACCCCTATGCTCTTAATCCTTTCAGTAAAATACTCTAGGATTTAGTTTTTTAACACATAATTGTTTCTATAACTAATTACTTGGTAAAACAATGTTTACTCATAACCGCAAAAATTTATCCTTCCGTAACTAAATTCCAAAAATAGTTTATAATTTAAAAATAGTAAGAGTCTCTTTGGTTACAGTAAAAATAAATAAACATTAACATCAATGGGGGATATTGTATGTGCCCCCCTCAAAATGGAACATCATCTCGATGTTTTCTATCTGCAAATAGACTCTAAAAGCTTTCTCTCATGACCTATTCATCTTCCTAGGTGGCCTCTTCTGGTCCATAGTGTTGCCACTACACTTTAACTTGGGTGATAACTCGTTTCCGCAACGTTACTTCTCTCTAATCTAGTATAACCAGTGGTTCAACCAAGAACTTGCCCTCCGATTCAACCTATATATCTTGCCATTTTATTTTGTGGTTAGCGTCATACACATATTTCTTAAGTAAAGAAACATGAAATACATTGTGTACACGAATGCGACTAATTAGGGAAAGTTGGTAAGCCACCAATCCGATTCGAGCTAGGATTTGAAATGGCCCGCAATATCAAGGTGCTAGTTTAGCACACCTTGCCCATTGTAAGGGATTTTTCTTGGCTTGCACTTGAATGTTGACATGGTCTCCGACTTGGAATTCTCGAAAACTCATCTTCCAATCAACAAAGTGCTTATGTCAATCCTAAGCAGTTTTTAAATTATTTCATACATTTTTCACCATTCCCTCCATTTATTCTAACATATCTAGCCCTAGTAATAGCTTATCCTCCAGCCTGCTCCAACTTAAAGGTATCCTACACTTGCATCCATATAAAACCTTAAAGGGAATCATCTGAAGGCATGCATGGTACCCATTGTTATATGCAAACTCCACTATATGTAAATAATCTTCCCATTTAGTGGGCTACTGCATTACGTACATTCAGAGCATGTCTTCAACCACCTGACCCACTCTCTCAGTATGCCCATCCGTTTGCGGATAGTAAGCTGTGTTGAAGTTTAGTTGTGTGTCCAATCCTTCAAAGAGGGTTTTCTATAAGGTTGATGTAAATATTATATCCTGGTCGAAAATAATCATCTTAGGGATGTCGTGCAATTTGAAAATGTTTTGCACTAAAATATTAGTGATTTGGGTTGTTGTATAAGTTGATTTAACGTGTATGAAATGAGCAGATTTTCTCAATTTGTCAACCACCACCATGATGGAATCATTTTGCCTCCTTGTTTTAGGCAGCTCGGTAATGAAGTCAATAGACATTGTTTCCCATTTCCATTCTGGGATAGACATAGGTGAAGTAACCCTGCTAGATGTTGGTGTTCAACCTTCGCTTGCTAGCATTCCAAGCATTTGGCTAAATATTCTGCCACTTCCTTCTTCATACCAGGCCAAAAAAATTCCTTTCGCAAGGCAAAAATCATTTTCTCATACCCGGGATGGCCTACATAAGGGATCTTATGGTAGTCATCAAAAATGAGATTTTTAAGATGTTGTTGGGTAGGCACATATGTCCTTTTCCTATAAATAAGCAAATTTTCTGCATTTATTTCATATCCCAATTGATGTTCATGGTTGTTAAGAATTTTTTCTTGCTACCATAAATGTTTATATGTTGCACCATGCATGGACGATTATTGAATCTGCTCAAAAAAGGTAGTTCGTGATTCACTAAAATAAATTTCATATAAATAATTTACCTTCTAGCTTAAAGCATCTGCCACCCAGTTTTCCTTTCCTTTTAAATGTTTAATTTTGAAATCAAATTCACTCAGAAAATCTGCCCAACTAGCTTGCTTGACATTTAAAGTTGGTTGTTTGAAGTAATTATTCAAACTGTGGTGGTCTGTCATTAACAATTTTTTTTACCTAATAGGTAATGCGTTGCATTTTTAAGGCATGAATGGCTGCAGTTAGTTCCAAGTCATATGCTAAGTACTTTTGTTGATATTCTTTAAGCTTTCTAGATTCATAGGCAACCGCTCGGACCTCTTGCATTAATATGCCACATAAACCTTCCTTATTGGCATCTGTACACACCACATATTCCTTGTTGGAATCATCAAGTTCATAATAGATGTTGTGGTAAGAAGATGCCTGAACTGATCAAAGCTCTTTTGACAGTCGGGGGTCCATTTGAAAGCCTTGTTTTTCTTTTGTAGATAGGTGATAGGATATGCTACGCAGGAGAAACCCTCCATAAATCTCTGATAGTAACTTGCTAAGTCCACAAAAGATCTTATGTCAGCCACATGCTTTGGTATTGGTCATTCCGTAATGGTCCTTATCTTTTCTACATCTACGACAATTCCATTCTTCGTGATGACATGTCCCAGGTATTGGATTTTCTCCTTAAAGAAGTCATATTTACTGTATTTGGCATACGGTTGGTGTTTTTGTAGAACTTGTAGAACCACACAAAGATGTTCTTTATGTTCTTCCATGTTTCGAGAATAGATTAGTATGCCATCAATAAAGATTAATACAAATTTATCTAAGAACTGATGAAATATGTTGTTCATGAGACACATGAAAGTTGTTGGGGCATTAGTTAGTCCAAATGGTAATACCACGAACTCACAATTCTCATAACGCGCCTTGAAAGCATTTTTTTCAATATCTCCCTCCTTAATCCTGATCTGATGATACCCAGAACGGGGATCAATCTTTGAAAATACGGTTGCACCTTTCACCTGGTCAAAGAGCTCATCTATCCAAGGAAGGGAGTATTTTTGTTCAATGGTTAGTTTGTTCAACTGATGGTAATCCATGCACATTTGCAAGGTTCCGTCTTTTTATTTAACAAACAATACTAGAGCTCCCCAAGGAGATACACTGGGATGGATATACTTCTTATTAAGAAACTCTTGGAGTTGCATTTTCAATTCAGTTAGCTCCAGTATGCTCATTCAGTAAGATGCCCAGGAAATTGGAGCAGCTCCTGGAATCAGCTCAATAGTAAAATCTATGTCTCTTTTTGGGGGTAAGCCCAGTATATCTTCAGGAAATACATCTCGAAAATTTTGTATTACAAGTATGTCCTCTAGTGATGCAAAGTTATCTTTAGAGTCAACATACCCTACTTGTATAACATATATTTGACAACCCTTTTTAATGCATTTGGCTAATTGGGAGGCTGCTATTCGCCTTAATTGCAGAGGTTTCCGAACACCTTGAATTTCATGTCTCTCACCTACTTCATCTCGATAACTAATAGCTCTTATCTTACAATTTACCAAGGACCAATCCTTTCTAACTAGTCCATACCTATCAAAATGTCGTATGACACTAGGGGTAACACATTTAAATCAATTATGATAGCTTTACCATCTAATTTCAAGGGGAAGTTATTTACTTTAGATAAAACTCTTCTTTTTGCTCCTATGGCTAGCTGTACTCACCATGGATTTTTAAATTTAACAACTTGTAATTTACATCGTTCTGCTACCCTATGGCTAACGTAACTTAATGTAGCTCCGAGATTTATTAAAATCGAGCAAGTCTGGTAAAAAATAGTATCTTCAAATTCAACCATAGTAGGATGAAACTCACCCTAATGATCTTCAAGAGCTGTGTTGATCTTAAGGATGCTTCTAGCCACTTCTCCCACAGTGGATGCCTCCTAGATTTGTGAGATCTGGCCTACTCCCTGGTGTTGAGTGTAGTTTTTGATGTAATGCGGGCCTCCGCATCCCCAACATTGTACAGGTGGTCTATTAATTAATTTTGCTTCATTTCTGCTAGTTTGTTCATTGGTCCTAGCTTCTCTCAATATCTTAAATCTGGGTTTATTCACATTTTGATTACCTTGACCTTTATATAATCCCTTTTGCTGGCGCTCCTATTTGCCTTATTGCTCAGAATGAATTTATTTCCCTTGTTGTTTTTCCACCTTTTACTCATATCTCCCTTTGGTTTATTTTGCTAATAACATACTCGTGATTTTCAAATGAATTCGTCCATGGTTTTTGGATTGTCAAATTCTAGCCATTCTTTCATGAAAGGTGGAAGACTACTGACAAACTGCTGTACTTTGGCTTTTTCTTCACGAATATAAGGGACTTATTGCAATAATTATGTAAATTTTGTTATAAATTCATCTATGATCAATTGGGCCAAGCCGAAATCATGGAATTCTTTTGCTTTTTCATTATAAAATCTCTTGGCAAAATATTTTTCCTTGAAGAATTTTTTAAATTTATCCTAGGATATGTTTTTCTCATTGACCCCATGGCCTGTTTTTATTTCCTCCCACCGCAACGTAGCCTTCCCTTGAATATGGAAAATGGCTAAACGGACCTTCAAATTTTAATCATATTCATACAGCTAGAAATACTTGTTCATATTAATTAACCATGCTTCCGCAAATTATTCTTATTTCCCGTCAAAGAGAGGGGGCTTGATTTTATGAAAATATCATTGGAGTTCAATTTTATGTTTCTTCTTTGTCTTACGATTAGACACTTTTCTTGATTCTTCCTCCTGGTTTTCTTCTCCTCCTTCTATTTCCATATTTTCAGTTCGAAATTCTTGTTCCCTAGTCATGTAGCCATGCTCCAGATTAGGGACTAGTGGCTGATGATTTTGTCTATCCGATATGCTTTTTAGAATCTTTTCTTGTTCCTGCATCAATCTTTCGTTGTTTTCCCAGAGTCGGGCCATCTCATCTTTTAGTTCTTAGACAATTGTCTAGGGGTCTACGTTGGGATTTTGTGTATCATCACCCAACTGCACCCAAACGTCAAGACTGCCTTCCAGAAATGATGTAGGTCTTGTCCCGAACATGGAACCAGGTTTTAGATTTCCAGCTCGCCTCATGCTAACTGTCTATTTTCTCTTACGTGCACAACACTGATTTTATTATTCCTTATTTGATAGGCCTCAGTTTTGGAACCTGAGTGCTTTGATACCATATGTAACACATCTATTTAGTAAACATTATATATTAAAAAAAAAAATAATGTAATGCCCCAAACAATACACAGTCATTGAAAAATAAATATTATTATCATTAACATATTACAAATGATTTGCAAGCACAATTAAACATGTTCTATTATGTGTAGAATTTTTTTCTGAAATTATCGCATCCATTATTTTTAGAATCGATATTCTATTATCATAATCATATGAGAATTAAACGATTTGGACTTTAAGTTCTTTGATTAATTATACAAAGTTTGATGGGATATGATTGTACACGGTAATGAATTTCAACGTTAATCAATTCTGAGAGTTTAAATGCATTTGGACACGTGGTTGGCCCAAGCACCTAATGGTACAGGCCATAGCCTCAATTCCTGCCATGGTGTGCATGCGTATTTACTCTCTGTTTTCCGATTCTTGGTGGATGCCTGCATGTTGCCCCATTGTCCATCTCTAGATGTTAATACTCAAGATCCAAATCCGCCGTCAACTATTCTCGCTAGCTGTCTGGATCGAATGGTCCACAAGAAGTCTCAGAATATTTTCTCGGCAGTGTGGTTTCATTTGGTCATTGTTTCACTTCAAGGGTTTATGGCTCTACTCTATTCTTGGTTATTCACTCCCGCCTGTAAATTTGGTTCAGTAAGCTATTTGTCCCTCATTCCAACACTTTGACAAAACATTGAGGGTTCCGAAACCAATTCATCACCCTTGAACACAATTGACAGAGACACGGCTTGCAAGCATCCTTTCCATAGGTAAAGGTTTAAGGTTTTATTCGCCATTTCGCTTGGTTTAGCATAGTTATTATCATCCTTGCATGTTTTTTATTCTTTCACTTAGTCTAATACAACCCTTCTGTTTTGGTGTAAGGCAAGAATTTTTAGGACAGAATTTTGGCTGGGATCTATGGAAAAACTCTTCAATCAGCTTCAAAGTTTGTGACCACTCCAAGGTACTCTTACTTTCTTTAGATCTTTCTTAGGTAAGGGTTTTATGACCAAGTGGTCAAGTCTATAAGACTTTGTTAGTTGTTTAAATAGGATCTTCGAGCTGCTAGAGCTGAGGTTCCATAGTTAGGTTTTGTTTGCTCAAAATCTTGTTTAAGGCTTAACATAAACCTTACCGCTTTGGCCGAATGTGGAATATTTTGGTACTTTGCCCAAGTTGGCCACCTGTATTAGTAATTTATATATATTTTGGAAAATTACTTTGTATGAATGGAACTTTTATCGATGGGGTATTACTTCTGAGGCAAGGGTTTATACATTCTAAATGCAAAAATTAGTTCATTTTTCAATGTTTATTCAATGCCGAGTTTTGGAATACTGTAAGTTATCTTTTTTAATTTACACAGAATATTAACATTCATTAGCACTCCATACAGGTCCTTATTACGACTTTGAATTTATATTTCAATAGTTTTGCATTGTTTCAGTTATGATTTAATAAATTATTGCTGCTTGTTAGGAATAAAAAGAGAAAAACCTTTTTGACAGTTCCTTTAGAAGTTCAAAACACTAGATTATTTTTTGCTATCTGGCTAGAACTGTAACTCCTTATTTATTTATGTGTTAGATTTTCTCTGTTTTGTAGCTGCATGTCTTTACTTAATTATGTATCAATTTGATTATGATATATATAAATTATTTTGATGCTATATTTTGTAACTAATTTGAACACGTTGTTCTGTAGCATATTAGTTCTCTTTTTGGTTTGACCGAAATTCAATCGGTTGAGAGACTAATTTATCTGCTTCTATTGATTAAATAATAGACAAACACAGATTCTTAGTGGTATTGTGATAACAATCTCTAGGGGAGTCTGGCCTTTTCCAAATTTTGCTTCAAGATATAGACATTTTGTCATTTTCCAATTTTGTTTTATGTTGAGGGAATTTTGTTATTTTCTAAATATACTTCTACTTCTAAATTTTGTAATATTATTATTTATATCCCTTGATTAGCAAAAATGACTAGGGTTCGAATTTTATGACGTTGATGGTATTTATCATTATCATTGAATAAAAATGAGATGATAGGTTTTTTTATTTTAATTTTTTTATAGGTTGAAAAATAGAAAAAAAATCATTTAAAATCGGATATTTTAAAAAATATATATATTTTTTCAAATTGGTATTCAATTAATATATAAAATATTCAAATCATTATATTATAATATTTTTTAGAAGTTTTTTTTATTCTAGTTGTATTCTCATGAGCTCCATAGTGAAACAGGTCGTTGGGCAGTTCTTAAAACACCATGGATGGAAAGGATCTGCCATATATGTGAGAATAGGAACATCGAGGATGAAAACCCTTCCTCTTAGCGGGTATGTGAGAATAGGAACATCGAGGATGAAAACCACTTCCTCTTAGAGTGCCCTGCGTACAACCACATTAGATCTCAGTTTCACAATCTTTGTTACAATACTGACCTTCCTAGCCTTTTACAATGTCAAAATTATAGTAAGCATTAGACAGCTTCTTCTCTTCAAGCTTTATTAGCAGCATAGAATAAAAACTTAAATCAAAATAAATAATTGCTTTTCTAGCCGTCCATAGCACAATGGTTTCATGCGTCTACGCCTGTGAGACGGCTTAACCATTCATCATCATCGATCATTAAATTTTTTATTTTTAAGATTACTTAAAAACATAAAGATCTACTGTTTAAGGCTGCATAATGATCTTAGCCCTGAATTTTTTATTATTTAATATATCTAATAATAAAATTATATTATATATTTTTTTTATTTTAAATGTGAATTTAAAACTTAAAGTAATTTTAGGTGATTTTCTTTGTTTTTCTTTAATGTTTATGGTCTATATTATATGTTTTTCAATAATATATTTTCTTTGTACATTTAGATGTTTGAGTATTTTAATTTATACAATGAAGTAATTTTAGGAAATTTAGTTTCAAACTAGTGCATTTACATAGATTAAATATATGCTAGATTTACATAAACATTTAAAAAAAACTATTATACTATGCAACTTACACTATTGAAATAATATAAAATAACTAAATTTTCTTTTTAAGTCTAGATTAATGTAGCTCAACATTGTGGCTTCAGCTTCTTTAGCTAATTATGCCTTAAATTAGTTCTTTTTTTTGCAAATTTTGGTCTGGGTTTTTCTAGTTGGAGAGATATTGAAGATCACATAAAATCAAACTCTCTTAAGGAAAGAGATTTATTAGATATATATGAAAAGTTGCTCACGAACAAATTCAACATAATCACTCAATCAAGGAAACATACAAACAAATGAACTGGCATTCAAAGAACAAATTCAGCATATTCACTCAATCAGGGAAACGTACAAACAAATGAATTGGCATTCAAAGAACAAATTCAACATAATCACTCAATCAAGGAACCATAAAAACAAATGAATTTGCATTCAAACAATTAGTTCCAATTTAATGAAACTAACAAGTCAACTTGCAACCCCTTGGAGGATACTAAAATTAGAATTTAGAGCCCAAAAACACATGTTGGCACCTCTGATTATGGAACTAACACTCTTAAATATATCAAAACTCCACAAATTCCTAAGTTTGTAGAGGTAAAATCAAACATGAAAACCATAATGCTACTAAAACAGATCTAGGATTTCAAATCATGAGAATTGCAACCCTATATGGTAATGCCTACTACATGAAATTTAGCTCCAAGAATAGTGAGTCAAATGAGGATCATAATGAGCTAAATGTTTTGGCAAAATAACAATAAATGATCTTAGAGCTAAGAATGATAGCTCGTTCATTGGTCCATGGTTCAATCCCCATTACAAGTACTCCACCAAGGTCGATATAGAGGGTGAATCAAATACTTTGTGGCATGAGAATCTTACAATCACCATTGCCAACAAATCCTTGTAGATTAATGCAAAGGAAATTAATGCACTCAATGATTATTTTCCCCGTCAGATAGAACTGACCCTCAATGGTTATTTTACCCATAAGATAGAACTGGCATTAGAGATTCAAGAATTGATCGTTCACTCTGAGCTATAGAAAATTTAGGGTCATATTTGACTTCAAGATTTACTCTCGACTCCTTCACAAATCTCCTAGATCTATATGAGAAGGTGGGGAAATGCGTAATGTTGAACCTGGAGGATAGTTGCTAAATGGCTACCATAATACTACCACCAAGTACTCCATGTACCTGTGGGAGTTGTAGGAAGCCCTAGATGAGCTTTCTAAAAACCTATGTCTACAAGAGTCCAGCTTCCACAAATCGCAATGGATAGTGCTTCAACATTATTTGTTACATGCAACAATCCTCATGGTTTTGATACCAAAACAAAAAAAACAATGACAATATAGAGAGATAGAATAACTATGCAACTTAAAGATTTAATTAATTGGAACACACATGTTCACATAATAGAGCCCTAGTTTATGGTAATGGTATCAACATAGAAGAGAATGATTATATAGCTACAAATTAATGCTACAACCTAACAACATTAACTAATTTCATATAGAGGAATGAATCACAACAATACATCCTTCTAATTAACTCTGACATTGTATTATTCCTAATTTTATGGATGCATTTTAAACAATAATTCTTTAAATTTTGTAGTGAATATGTACTCATAGAGTGAGATAGGAGTAGTTATCTCAGGTATCTACTTACCACATTAAAATTGCTTTCTACATAAATTGTGTAGTGAATACTTGAGAGTGCTTATTTAACGCTCTCATTAGCCACTCTCATTTTGTTATTGTAGAAAATACCCATGAGTGGCTATCTCATTGTTTCTAATTAATTTTAACATTAGTTTGATCTACTGTCTAAGTGTTGTTTTCATACATGTTAGTTTTAAGTAATACTCCTACAAGAATACACCCACCCTAGTTAATGGAGTTCATAGTTCTTAAGCAACTTTGATTATACAGATTATCTCAAACAAAAACTCTACCTCAATATAACAGTACATTTTCCAACACTGCTCAGCTAAACATCAATAGCATGTTTAATTTAATCTACCATTCAGTTTAGTCAATAACCCTACTTCAATAACGGGGTCATTGCCAACTTCACACAACAAGACTCCTAAGTTCTCATGTTTTACTTCTATAAGCCTATTGCAATAGTAACAACTAATTACCTGATTAAGAGCTACAACTCAACATGTTTAATTATATTCATAAATTCATAATGTCTTCAAATACAAATGAAAGTACTTGTCCAGTAGAACGGATTTCTAGAAGAGTTTCACATGCCTGAGTTTTTCAAGAAAACAAATAAGACTCCAAGATAAATTTCACCTTTAGTATTTGATGCTTTCACCTCCCAACCATGAGATTCGTCCTTCAGGACCCCATCTCCCCCCAAGCACACTCGCAAGACCACTATATTTTGCAAGTATTTCCACACACAATGCTCATGCTACCTAGTCATCACCAGACTTAGCATTTCTTGCCTTTACCGTCTGACCTTTCAACATGGTTTTTCCTCCCCTGACTCCTTTTTCTTGGAGCATTTTCTAGTTAGGGAGGGTAGTTAGTGTTTCTTTTAGGCAATTTCCTTTCCAACTTCTTTTAAACAAAATTTGCAAAATCCACCAATCATCCAAATCATTTCTGATTTAACAAAATTACTAATATTATTTAATTCAACAAATAACGACAATAAATGTTCAGTTTTTTTTATTATGGTAAAATAAAAATAATTATAGTTTTCCGGGAGCATTACATCTCCCCCCTTGACATCAAACATCGTATCGATGTTTTTCGGTTGCAAATAGCCCTAGATAAGCTTCTTTTATGAGCTTCTCATCCTCTCGGGTGGCCTCCTCTGCCCCAAAGTGCAACCACTGCACTTTAACCTGGGAAATGACTCGTTTCCACAGCATTACTTCTCTTCGGTCGAGTATAGTCAGTGGCTCGATCAGGAATTCTCCTTTTGGCTTGACCTGAAATACACACAACATTGAAGTTAGTTTCTTATTTAACAACTTATTTCCTCTAGCTCACCTAATATACTTTCTTACCTATATATCATTCCAATTGACTATATGCTTAGGATCATAAACGTATTTTTTTAAAACCGACACATGAAACACATTGTGGACCTGAATATGGCTTGGCAAGGTGAGCTGATATGCTATTGGCCCAACTCACTAAGATTTGGAAAGATCCACAAAACCAAGGTGCCGGCGTGGCACACCCACTCCATTGTAACGTACTCCTTTTTTCTCGAATCCTCATGTACACATGATCACCCACTTGGAATTCTCTAAAACATCTTTTCCAATAAGAAAAACTCTTTTGTCTGTCTTGGGATGCCTTTAAGTTCATTAGCACCTTCCTGACCATTTCCTCCATTTCTTTTAACATTTCGGGCCCTATCATCAGCGTGTCTTCGGGTCCTCCCCAACTGGAGGGTGTACGACATTTTCATCTGTACAACCCTTCAATCTGGCTCATCTACAAAAAGGTATGATAACCTGTTGTATGCAAATTCGACCAGGTGCAAATAGTCTTCCCATTTAGTTGGCTACTGCATCACATAAGATCTTAGCATATCTTCTACAACCTGATTTACCCATTTTGTTTGCCTGTTTGTTTGAGGGTGATAGGTGGTGCTAAAGTTTAATTGAGTTCCTAATCCCTCAAATAGAGTTCTATAGAAGGCCGACATAAATTTTACATCCCGGTCAGAGATTATAGTTCTAGGTAGTCCATGCAGTCTGAAAATGTTTTGCATGAAAACGTGAGCAATCTGAACAACTTTGTAAGCGGACTGTACTGGTATAAAGTGGGCTGATTTACTTAGTTTGTCTACTATTGCCATGATATAATCGTTGTTCCTTTTAGATGGGTAAAATTGTTATAAAATCCATCGAAATCTTTTCCCACTTCCACTCTGGAATTGGTAGTGGATGTAATAATCCTGAGGGGTGATGATGCTTAGTTTTGATTTTTTGACATTCCAAACATCGCTTTAAATATTTTGCTACATCTCTTTTCATGCCTGGCCAATAGTACTCCTTCTGGAGTGCAGTAATCAATTTTTGATACACTGGGTGCCCCACATAGGCACTTTTATGGAACTCATCGAGAATCAGGTTTTTAATGTTATTTTGGTTAAGTACAAATCATCTCTTTTCATAACGCAACATGCTAGCAGCATCCATCACATATCCTTGTCGGTATTCATGGCTGGTTGGGTTCTAAACTAGCTGTCATATCTGCTGATAATTTTGATCTTGTTCTACTGCTTTTTTAATCATCTTAGTGAAAGTAGTCCACCCCTCACTACTGGAAATTTCATAGATGCAATAAACCTTCCGACTCAAAGAATCAACTACCCGGTTCTCTTTTCCTTTCAGATGTTTAATCTCGAAATCAAATCCACTTAAGAAATATACCCACTGAGCCTGCCTAGCATTCAAGGTAGGCTGGTTGAAGTAAATAGTCAAGCTGTGATGGTCTGTCAACAGAAAAAACATTTTCCCCATCAGATAGTGGCAGCACATTTTTAAAGTGTGGATTACTGTTGCCAACGCCAATTCGTAAGCGAAATATTTCTGCTCATACTCCTTTAGTTTCCTAGATTCATAGGCAATTATCTTACCCTCCTGCATTAATACTCTCCCTACTCCTTCCTTACTTGCATCTGTACACACCACATAATCCTTACTCCGGTCTGCTATGCTTAATATCAATGCTGTGGTGAGTAGATGCTTGAGCTGCTCAAAACTTCTTTGGCACTTGGTGGTCCATTTAAAGGTATTTCCGTTCTTCTGTAGGGAGGTGATAGGATAGGCCACTCTCGAAAATCCTTCCACAAACCGTCTATAGTAACTAGCTAACCCCATGAAGTATCTTATATCCGCTACGTCCTTTGGTACTAGTCATTCCATTATAGTCCTTATCTTCTTAGGATCCACCACAATTCCTTCTTTGGTAATAATATGCCCTAAGTATTAAATTTGTTCCTTGAAGAAATCACACTTGCTTTACTTGGAGTACATCTGATGTTTTCAGAGAGTTTACAAGACGAGCTTGAGGTATACATTGTTCATTAAACACATAAAAGTTGCGGGGGCACTGGTCAACCCAAAGGGTAATACCACGAACTCGTAATGTCCATAACGAATCCTAAAGGCAGTTTTGGCTATATCCTCCTCTTTCATTTTGATTTGGTGGTATCCTGATCATAAATCTATTTTCGAGAATACATTTGCCCCTTTTACTTTGTCAAAAAGTTCATCAATCCAAGGTAAGGGGTACTTGTTTTTTATTGTCAACTTATTCAGCTGACGGTAGTCCATACACATACGAAGGGTTCCATCCTTCGTTTTGATGAACAACACAGGAGCTCCCTAGGGTGACACACTAGGGCGGATGTATTTCTTATCCAACAGTTCATGCAGTTGCATTTTCAATTCTGTTAGTTCTGGTATGCTCATATGATAGTTTGCGCAGGACATCGGTGTTGCTCCTGGCACTAACTCAATAATGAAGTCTATGTCTCTTTTGGGTGGCAGGCCTGGTATCTCTTCAGGAAACACATCTACAAATTCTTGAACCACTGGAATGTTGTCTAAGGTGGTAGACGTGTCCTTTGAGTTGGTATACCAAACCTAAATAGCATATATTTGACATTTTTTCCTGATACACTTTGCCAATTGGGAGGTAGTTATTGGTCAAATATGTGCCGACCTCAAAATACCTTGCATCTCTTGCTTTTCTCCTAACTCATTCTTGTAGCAGATATTTTTTGTCTTACAATTTATAACAAACTAGTATTTTTCCAGCCAATCCATGTCTATCGGTACGTCATATGACCCAAGAGGAAGTATGTTTAATTCTGCCAACATAGGCTGACCAACAATTACCAAAGGACAATTATTGACCTTTGCCAACACACATCTCTTTGCCCTGGTTTCCAGCTGTATTAACCCAGGGATTTTAAATTTAACGGTCTGTAGTTTACATTTTTCGACAATTTTAGGACTAATGTAACTTAACATAGCTCTAGGGTCAATTAAAATAGACACAGTATGATCAAGAACTTTACCTAAATTCTACCATAGTCGGCTGATATTCTGCTTGATGATCTTCGAGAGCGGCATTAATTTTTGTTATACTCTCGGCCATGTCGCCTAAGTTGATGCTTCATGTATTTGAGAAATCTATTTGGTGCCCTTTCAATGAGGACAATTTTTAACATAGTGTGGGCCTCCACATCCGCAACATTGTACCAGAGGCCTTGTTTTCCCTTCATTAACTACTTTACCAAATTGATCACTGATTCTCGGTTCAGAGAGTGGCTTAAATATGGGCTGATTCCTTTGCATATTTCTGCTATTTTTTCCTTTGGAAAATCCTTTTCCCATACCACCACGATTTCCTCTATTACACACCGAAATCTTACTACTTTTCTTATCAACCCATCTTTTACCAAGAATTTCTCACTTCTACTTACTTTGTTGATAACATATTGTAGCCTTTCATATGACTTCATCCATTGTCTTGGGGTTGTCGAACTCAATTCTTTCTCTCAGAGTTAAAGGTAAACTGCTGACAAACTGTTGTACCTTTGCCTTTTCCTTTCGTATGTAAGGTACATAATGGAGTAGATATGTAAAACGGGTGATGAACTCATCCTTGGTTTGTTGTCCAAGATGCAGGTCATGAAATTCTTTTGCTTTCTCATCATAAAATCATTCAGTCAAGTATCTTTCCTTAAAATATTTTTGGTATTTTTCCCAAGTTATATTTTGCTCATTGACCCCTCTTACAATCTTGACTTCTTCCCACCATAAAGTAGCTTTACCTTGTAGTTGAAAGATAGGAAACCCAGCTTTTAGGTTGTGATCATATTCATATAATTGAAAATATTTATTCATGTTAATAAGCCAAGCTTCGACGGCCTCCTCCAGCTCTCCATCGAATAGTGGCGGTTTAATTTTTTGGAACTCGCCCTGCAATTCCACTCTCTGTCTCTTTGATGTTAGATACTCTGAGGAATTATCATACTTTTCCTCCCAATTCTCCTCCCGTCCAATGGTGCCTTCATGTTCTGTATGGTAATATTATTCTTCTGACCTTTGCTCCTGTTCAAGGCTGAGAATAGGTTGGCGTTGATTCTGCCTATTAGACAGGCTTTTCATAATTTTTTCTTGTTCCATTGTGAATCTTGCATTGTCCTCCCATAGGCGAGCCATCTCATTCTTTAACTCTTGAATTGTCTCCAATATTGTGAGATTTTTGTTGCGAGCCTCCTCTTCTAACTGCACATATATTTCAGGATTATGCTCAGGAAATGTTGCAGGTCCAGAATCAGCCACATTCCTGAGTGGTCCAGTGTCTGTTCTTTGCATAGTCTGCTGTTATACAGATTCCCTAAGCTTCAACAAGTTAGTGCTTATCAATTAGATAAGAAACAATAAGGATCATGATATATATATATACATATATAGTTTTTTTTTTAGATTAGTTGCCAAAGGTCTCAGTTTTGAAACATGGCTCTGATACCACATGTCATAAACCTACTACTCACAAATGTTAATTACACTACAAAACACCATAATAAAGAAAATTTCTTTAACAAACCCTAATCATGTTTAAGGTTTATATACACTACATAAAAGTGACACACAATACATGTGACATGATAACCTTTTGGTGTTCATTGATTGCCTTCAGTCTCACTTTCCGTGTTGATGCGATTAGTAGCTAATCTCATTAAGTGTCTATACCATAAGGTTGTAGGAATTTACAAGGTAAGTTCATCAGACAGAACACCAAAGGACACCGCTCACAAATAGATCACAGATCAATACACCAGTATTTTGGACGTGGTTAAAACCCTCAAAGAGGGAAACAGTCCATGGCCTGAGCCAACACGGCCACTTCAGGCAATTTATTAATAAAAGAATGGAATTTTACGTAAGCTTCTGTCATTAACAGTTAACCTACAAATGACCCTCCATGCTCTTTAAATAGAGATCATGGACCAATCGGGTGTTAAGCCACGTATCAAGTGTCGGTAATACTGAGGAGAGAATGAACCGTTGGATCACTACATATCGTGACCGTCGGATTGTAAGTTACAAATGTACATAGTAAAGAACACACTTTACCTAACTCTATACTAGACCAAGTTATACTTAACTATTTCTATGTGTCGGAATATCCTAACATCCCCCCTTAAGAACAACTTGGGATAGGATTGAAGGATTTACAAATATGACACAATAGGAGAAGGAAGGAGGCACTAGAGCCTATCCCCCCTTAGTGACGACTTCTTGAACTCCAAGCATATATCGAAGTTTAGTGAACTTTGCCTCTGTGAGAGCCTTTGTTAAGATGTCTGCAACTTGATCATCTGTTGAACAATATTGCACTTCAAGAACATGGTCATGAATGAGCTTTCTGATGAAGTGCATGTGTAGTTCAATGTGTTTGCTACACTGATGTTGGATTGGATCTTTGCATAGTTGAATGGCACTTTGATTATCACACCAAAGTGTAGTCGGATGCTGTTGCTGAAAGCCAAACTCTAATAGGATCTGACGAAGCCACAAGGCTTCCTTACTAGCTTCTATGACACCATGATACTCTGCTTCTACTGAGGAAAGAGAAATGGCACCTTGTTTCTTGCAAGCCCATGTAATAGGTCCTAAACCAAGATTGAACACATAACCGATAGTAGACTTTCGATCATCAGGGTCACTAGCCCAATCGAAATCAGTGAAACCAACCAATAGAGGAGATGCTTCGGCACTGTAATGAATTCCTAACTAAACTGTACCTCGAACATAACGAAGTATTCTTTTAGCTACTTTCCAATTACTTTCACATGGGTTTTTCATAAACCGAGCAACAAGGCCAGCAGCAAAGGAAAGGTCAAGACGTGTATGGGTTAGATACAAAAGTTTTCCTACAAGTTGATGGTATAAGGTAGCATCAACTTCAGGGGAAGTACAAGTGACTGAAAGTTTGACTCCAGACTGAAAGGGAGAAGGAGCTGGCTTACAGTCTTCCATGTGAAAATGGTGTAGAAGATCACAGGCATACTTGGATTGGGAAAGGGAAATACCTTCCTTGGATTGCAAGACTTGAAGACCGAGAAAATAATGCAAGTGTCCTAAGTCTCTCATTTCAAACTTCTTTTTAAGGTTGGACTTCACATGGTTGATAAGGTTGGGATCACTACCAGTGAGGATAAGATCATCAACATAAAGAACAAGAATGATAAGAGACTTGCCCACTTTCTTGGTGTAGACAGTATTGTCAGAATGACACCTAGAAAAGCCAGATTCTAAAGGAAAGCTATCCATTTTGGCATACCAAGCCCAAGGAGCTTGCTTGAGACCATAAAGAGATTTCTTAAGTCGACATACAAGGCTGGAGTCTGTTTCGATGAAGCCAATGGGTTGTTCCATATAGATTTCTTCATGCAAGTCCCCATGCAAGAAGGCAGATTTAACATCCATCTGATCAGCTTCCCATTTTAAAGAGGCAGCAAGGGAAAGAACAAGGCAGATAGAGTTCATTTTGGCAACAGGGGAGAAGGTTTCAGTGTAGTCAATGCCTTCAACCTATGAAAA